>JARJLF010003710.1:0-13287 GCA_029378395.1 Mycena leptocephala | reverse complement strand
GAATCATAGCTACACTTCTGTCTTTTCAGATTTTCTTATTTTACCCCCAGAGAGTCTGCGTGCGAGAGCCAGTTTTAATCGAGAAACTTACTTTCGGACCGACGTCACCGGGAACGACGTCATATGCCGTCATCGACGCCACCCAAGAATTTCAAACTCCGGGCTCAGCTCTTTGGCGCGTCCCGAGTTGTACCAGTCTGCCTACGGCATAGTACCTGCACTAAGAATTGCCGTGGCAGACTGGTGACGAGTCTAGCCAGGGGGGCCTTGAACGCAGTGATATCAATGAGAGACTTGCTGGTATCAGCCAAGATGTGCTGGAGCAACACAGAAACAACTTGGCTCATCTTGCAGAACTCAATGCACTGGCTGGAACTGTGGAGGAACTTGATCTGTTTGACATTGAAGACCTGGATAAGATGGACATAGGTGAAGGGAAGGAGCTTGGCTTGGGTGTGGCCTGAGGCTTCCAGGAATTGAATGTTTTTGTTGGTGATTTTCTATGTTGTATCTACGATTACTGACTTGCTAAATGTGTCCCTGTGGGATGATTGAGGTGGGAGAACCGGCTCATCAGCTCGTTGTAGAACGTGAGGCCGGGCCATTTCTCTAATTAAGTAACATTGTACAAATTCTCGGGCTTAATATTGGACGGAGGTGATACGCGCGCGCAAGCTATTCAAGTATTCAGCTGCAGAAGGAAACCCACGAGAAAATTACTCACATATGCGTAGAATGCGGCAATTCTAATCAGATCGCGGTCCGCTTTGGTGTGGGAAATGTCTTTTCTCTGGATCAGTGCGGTGTGAACATCGGGATGACGTTTTGGGAAGCCAGCGAACCAATTGGCACCAATGTGGTCTGTAGAGGTGGACCCGGTGCTTCTCGCGACAATGATCTTGACACGGCTGATGACCAGACTATGCCTCATTCATCCAGTTCTCTTAGCCAATCAACTAGCTCATCCTCCTCAACGGCGTCGAGAGTCTGCTCATCATTTGTCGATTCTTACGTCTGTGGTCACGATGCCAAAGGGTGAATTTTGCGATACAATATTTTTGGCCAGCCCGAGCGTAGTTTGCCTTGCCCCACCGCACCAAACTGACAGCGTCTGTAATCCGAGATTCGTGGTCACGCTCAACTGAGATCTTCAGTTGATCCTCAGGCTTTGTACCACTGGCCGCGGCATAGGTAGTGTAGCACACGAGTGGCTTGACGTAGTCTCTTATAAACACCCGCTACAACAATAGAGTGCTCGTACCTCACATGTTGTAGTCTGTCGAAAAGGTTGATGCGTCGATCGCTGGCCGTGTGATTACAAATCACAAAAACAATTCGGATGCTGGTATGCATTCCAGAAGCAGTTTTTCACAAATATGAAGTTACATTATTATTTATTAGCATAAATTGAGCAACTTTCTCACCTAACTCGCGGCGGCAGAGTCGAAGAACCAGGAGTTTGAACTTTGATGGTTCAACAGATGACAAATCCTGACATAATCTGCGGTTTCTATTCTGCAAGAATGGAAGTTGAAAAATAAAAGCTTGAAGACATATTTGGGGTCAGACATGGATTTAAATCTCCTTTCTCTCTCAAAGTTTGAGGATGGAGGTCCTGGAAGTGCTAAATAGGCATGGTAACATTTCAAACTCCGACGATTATATAATAGCGTGGCCACCAAACACGGTGGCGCGGTTAACAACAGACTAGGCTTGACATATCAGACAATATGTCATTGGAATGACTAGAGTACACGGAGGTACGAGACGAGTCAATCTGCCAGCTAGACTAATGGGAGTCATCCCTATCATCCCGAGTTATACTGACTCAGTGAGAAATATATGGCATTATTTATCGTTCTTTATTCACACGTTTTTGTGTTAAGTTCTTAGCCCGAAGTCTCAAGTGCCGACCACGTTTTGACCTGGGCCGGGACATGCCGACAACCGAAACTGGAAGCTTGCCAGCGATATCCCAATATAAAATCTCCAGACCAGCGATAGAAAGTAAAAAGTGAGTGAGGTTGATAAGGGTCTTCTCTAATTAGTCTCCCAATATTTGTTCCTCCAAACCATCCCACCTGCGTTTGTCAATTGAATTGTTTTCTTATTTATGTATAACAAATGTCTACGGATCTTTTCAACCACAAAAGAATTGTTGTATTCCTGTTCACATGAGAATACAATGTTTGTGGTATCTCTCTATGCAGACGTGTAAAATTCTGCCGCTATTCGGGCACTTGTATTGCTATTTCATCCATCAATATTCTAATGCCTTCATCGGCTACCACTATTTGATACGAAGGAGCAAAATTGGCCCTGAATTCATATACAAGGGAAATTTTAAGGAAATTTTGTTGTCCTGGGTCAAATTCTCCCAAAGATAGAAGGAACCCCAGGATGTCCGTTGCTATTGATGATTGTGGACACCAAAAAAATGGACTGACTACATACCCACAACAACTGTACAGGGCCACATATTTTGCTCTCAACAGCCTATGGTTCGTGTGTGGAAGCAAAAGATATATAACTGACGAAGAATCCGCGGGAGACCGAGTGCGATGCCGGCAAACGGCGATCAATTTTCGCTGGGACTCAAGAGTACAGACTTGCGACTTGCAGTGTTGTGACTTGACTAAAACTACGGACGAAACCTTCCGGCAGCAGATCTGGGTCTGGGTTTGATGGCGGATTTGGGTTTGATGTGTTACATAACATAGGTCGCCAATGATGCCGATAACTGATGGTATGTCTGAATTTCATGTTTACTCCTAGCTTTTACTCCAACAGAGCTTTGGTGACAAGTATATGTTCTTGCTCTACAGTGATTGAATGGTACTAAGGGCGATCGGGAGACAAAGGCCTTGAGAAAGGATTGCTGTTCCATCAAACTCAGTGATGGCAAGGGAGTTTGTGCATTTTGGCCTTGTCTGGTCCCAAATAGCATCGAAAACTGATTCGGGTGAGCTGTAGAGAAATTCTATAATACACATCAAGGCACAAACCTCTTGATATATTTTTTCTGCCCGACTTTGAGGACCTCACCACGTTGTCACAGACGGTCACAAATCAATTGGTCCTCCATAAGGCAGTGACCTTGGCCTGTAATATTGATCTGAGACCTCAAAGTGTATTTTACATCGGGAAAAATGCTCATTGAATTTTCTCAGCAACTCTGAAGCTCTTAGTGGGTTGTGAGACCCGAAGATGGGTAACATCACTGAGTTTGATGGACCGGTAACTCTTTCTCAATATCTTCCTCTTGTCTTGCTCCTTTGTTTTTTTAGATAATGTCAGCTGCTTACTACATGTATTTGTTGCTGAAGCTCCGATAGAGGAAAACGTAGCAATAAGGGAAGTAAACATGAAATTCAGACATACCATCAGTTATCGGCATTATCGGCGACCTATGTTATGTAACACATCAAACCCAAATCCGCCATCAAACCCAGACCCAGATCCGCTTCCGGAGGAACTCTGAGTTTAGAAAACAGTGACTGGCCTGAAACTGTGGCCTTGATCCTATATTCAACGAAAAAGATCTTATAGAAATAGTATACAAACCCCACTGTAGTAGTGTACAGTACGGATATGCCGCACACAACTTCCATGTCCGTTTTGGCCAACTCGATGCTAGCCCTCGCTCCTGGCCCGGAAACCGCTGCATTGTCTGTGAATGTTGATGCACAAGACATCCTGGCGCGTATAACCGGCAGTCGAGCTCAAAATGAGGGAAACAGTTTCTCATACCGTTTGATGCACCCTGGTGTGCGCGTCCCGTTTCCGGTCTGTGGCCTGTTCCTCCGTGCCACCCCTTCAAGGAATCATCGAGTGCCTCCAGGCTCGATGAGGACCGGGGCCGGTGCGAGAAGACGGTGCTCTTGTCTTGTCGCCTGTCGGACATTGCGAGGGCCCCGGGGTCAGCCTGCGCATTTGCATCGTTCCCAGATATTTTCATTGCCACGCACGGAATTCGGATCTTTCGGGTCGCCTGCCATTTCTTTGCTCCTTCAGGTCGTTCTTAGCTCCGGTGGTGCCTCGTCTCCTTCCGTTACTCTTCGCCTCGCCTCTCTTTCTTCTCGGTGTTATGCTCCTTTCGCCGCTACGCTATCCCAGCTCCGTTTTGATTATTGACGCACCTCGTGTTTCTTTCTCGGCTTTTCTCGGAGCTTTTCGCGAGAATCGTCGCAACTGTGCTCCCTCCTAGGTTTTTGTGATTGCACTGTCTTCTTGGAATCTCCCTTGTTCGTTAGCTGTGGACCTTCTTCGGAAGTTGAACACGCTGACCTGCATTGGCTGTGGACCTTCCTCGGAAGTCGAACACGCCAATTTGTGGTTGCTTGTGCATGCATTCTGCAAAGGGACATTATTACAACGGTGCACTGTGGACTGGTGGAGAGCGGGGATTTATACCTGGAGAGGGAGAACTCTATTCGGGTCCCACAGGGTTATATCTGCCCATCCTGCCATACAATCGGCCAGCCAGCCCACAGTATGCTAGAGTAGTACGACCCCCTGGAATTGTGTGCTCTGTTGGCATCCTGTAGTTATATGTAAGGATAACCACCCGTACATTACTACTTGTTTGTCTTCGGTAAACTCATTGTTCAGACATTTGGACCACGTGAGTATAATAAATCCCCCCCCCCACCTCCCCTTGTAGCTAAACCGAACTTATTATTGCTTACACTAGTTGAACATTTCAAGTTCTTCAGTGAAAGAATTGGTGAAAAATGTCCATTATTTTTCACACTTTTTTTCACTGAAAAAGCAGGTGAAAAACTTTAAAAAATTTGTAACACTTTTTGGCTTGTTTGAAAATTTTCATCTTGAAAACAAAGAAGTGGTGAAAACATTCTAAGTTTTTCACTCTGTTTTCAGTGAAAAAAGTCTGAAACATAATGGACATTTTTCACCAGTATTTCCACTGAAAAACTTGAAATGCTCCACCAGTGTTAACCGCTTACTTGAACGAATCGCAACCCTCGATCTAATCTGTAGATCCCGGCTATCTCTGTGTTGAACTAACACTTACCCCGTACCTGTACTTCCTCTGTGTAACCCACTCGACATGGTCAAATAGGTTACGGGCCTCGGCTTTACACCAATCAACATTTTCTCAGCTCTTTACTGTTCAACAACTTCGCACTATAATATCTGGCTTCTCCACATCTCTACGATGTCCGACTATGCTAACGCTCAAATTCAACTTCTCGACAGCGAATTCGTATGAGATCGATTTTCACAAAGATCTGCGCCATACTTCGCGAACATGAGCTGGAAGGTATTGTAGATGGAATCGATAACCTTTTCCCTCGCAGTTGGAAGTGGTGAGAAACTTGAAGATAGGCTACGATGCGAACCAGGTAGGAGTTTTGTGTATTTCGTTGTGGTTGCGCTCTCTCACGAATATGCCAGTCCTTACTCACTTGTAGATATTCCATAAGTTCACTAAAACTTATGGTAAAGTACCTGTGCGTAATACGACAAACTTCTCACTGAACTTCTCAATTGTGCTGATGATATGGACCGGTGCAAGTTGTCCGGGACTCGTAATGTGATGCAGCAGCATTGGCCATCAAGAGCACGTTTAATAGGATGGGTGGATGGGCGAATAATTGAGTACCCCCTAATGGCCAGTGCTATTCCTATGTCTGGTTTTGGCACTAGCAGTTGAAGCTGTCCTTGCTTCGTTATATATGCAAACAGCTGCAATGTGTATGCCAGGGATTTCAACTCCTGAAATCCTGCAGTTTTGCTAACGAATGGCACAGTGTGCCAATCTCGGTTTTGAAGTCGCTGGTTTTAGGAGACCTTATGTATTCGAACTTGCAAGATTCATGTTTACTTATCTGCTCAAATTACAGGTAAGCCCCTGCCACGAAGTAATGTGTTAGAGTGACCCAGGAATTGACTCTCTGTGGTAGCTGCACATACTTTGCACTAATGGCCACGCTATTTACATTTATCAGTCAGAGCCTGCTAGTGGACAAAAGAACATAAACTATATCAAGTTCTGCTTCCGACAATTGTCTTCAGATCTTCTGCCTCTCTCGATTTCCCCAGTTCTTTGTATGTTACTGCCAGATTTGCATAGTCTCCAAAGTCCATGGATGGTTGTCACCCAAAACATCCACCAGGGTCTCGAAAGCTTTAACCCCAAGGTTCTCAGCCTCCTGCCATCTTTCCAACTTGTTGTATGTGGCTGCCAGTTTCCCTATGGTATGCAGGGTGTCTGGATGGTTCTCCCCCAAAAATTCCTCCGCTTCTCAAGTACCACAACCTGAAGCCTCTCTGCGTCTTTCAATTCCCCTGGCTTTTGGTATATTACTACCAAATTTGCCATCGCCATCAAGGTGTTTGGATGATTGTAACCCAAAACATCTCTGCACTTCTCAAGGACTATGACCTGAAGCTCCTCTGCCTCCTTCAATTTCCCCAGGCTGAAGTAGGAGACTGCCAAATTCCCCATGGCCATAGGTGTTATTAGTGGTGTTATTAGTGCTGAGGGTTGTTTTGTTATTAGTGTCTGGATTAACCGCCATCACTCATATCACTGGTCCATCGTATACCGATGCGCCGGCAACAACGCATATTTATCCTCGCCTTCCCCTTCCCCCTTTGTAATGCTTCCAACGGCACTCAAGCCCGATGATGGCGTTCCATTTGGAACGGCCCCGTCGCCTTGACTCCCCACGGCGCGTGTACATCTCACTCGCCCACCTGCTCTACCCAATAGGTCACCCCTCCTCTCGTCTCGGACGCCTTTCCTTTCCGTACCATCTCCGCACGTGGCCATCCGTTTCATCACCCTCATATTGTCCTTTCCGTGCTCTCAAATCGCCGCCCACACCCTGCTCCTTACTGGCGCTTCGAGCGGTGTGCCCTCTTCCCGCCTGTGACCTACCTGTGTCTCTACCTCTTTCCGTTCTCTAGAACTATATCAGAAATCCTCCGGCGCCGCACTTTTCTACAAATATATCGCATGCAACGCGTTTAGACTTCCGTCATTTTTCGTATGTGGCTATCCATCGTACATGAAGTTTATCGACGCCCCATTCAGATAGCAAGTAGATAAACCTGTGTGTCGGTATTGAAGCCCATTGTTGTGGGATTGTACGTAAAATCTCGTTGCCTCAGTGCGCACACACCGTCTCATTCACTCCACGTTTAGTGACATTCTCACCTGTTCATTACACCGTGCAGCATTCCAACGGCTGACCGACTTGGCGCTTGCTTCGGTTCCAATCAATGGTGAGATAAAATAGTTGTCTCAGCGCACGGCGTCCCAATTAATTTATAACTGTATTCCAAGGATCTGGCAACATCACTTTTTCCCCCCCTGTCGAACTGGCACACCCAAAGCATTGCTAAAGGTCCGCCGTTTACCACATGTCAGTCAAATTTTCAACCGGTCCGGCATCTCTGTCGCTCATATTAGATAGGTTGCGCAAAAGCCGCATGAGCCGCATGCGGCAATTTGTGCATTGCGCAATGCAGCGGCTTTTTCTTCGCTGTTCTTGATTGTTGTCTTTCGTAGTACCATTTAATGCCTCCAAAATAGCATATTCCACTCTCAAGAGTGTTATGTTTCGCATGTGCACCTGTGGGAGGCCGCATTTTTCAAGCATCAGGAAGGGATCACTCACTTTTCGCATACTTCCATGTCTGCCACGCAGCAGAGGAAATGCAAAAGATCCTCCCTCTCCCTACAGCACCTCTCCTTCGCCACAGGTAAGCTTACAATACAATAATTAATTGCTACGTCTCAGATTTCAATTTTGCCGTGCGGCTTTGCACAATGCACAAATGCCGCATGCGGCTCGTGCGGCTTTTGCGCAACCTATCTATTCCTTCCTGTGAATCTCGCAGCTTTTGACTCTATACTTGGCGATCCGTACACTGGGACCAATTCGTTTATATCTGCGTCCTCTGTCTCCAGCGATGAATCCTAAAGAAAAGAATCGACGGCTCGCGCGAAATGCTTTCCAAGATCCTCATGCGCACGTCTGTAATGCCGTGGCTTCTCGTTCTCATTGAGGTATTCTCTCTCGGAAAAGTTTCGTGTCTGTGTTCGAGATTTAAGTCCGGCAGCTCTTTGGCGGTTCGGTGGGTATCCGCGTGGCCGTTCAGTGTCTTATCATCGCGGCATGGGAACAACATTTCGCTTTCCTTGCGAACACTACGGGTCATCTACTCTTCATCCCACATTCCATATACTGATGATGTAAAACAAATTTACGTTCTCATAGTTCAAAACGGGTGGGTGCGCGCAAATGAGTTATGTTTGATCTACTCATGCCTCCCCGCGTGCACACACCAAATTCATACACACGGCACATTCTCCCGCACCGCCGTCTTCCTCGTACCTATCTCTGACCGTCTTCACACGGCTTCACCCCCTGGACGAATCTTTGCGACCGGGACGGTAAAATGTAGGTGTGTATCGGTAAGATCTCTGCTATCCCCATTTCCCTTCTTACGTCTGTCCGGCCCTTACGACTGAACGTTGTTATTGGGCACGTTTCGCAGATACAACCTCACCTAACTTGCCGATCCATACTGCGCGCGCAACGTGAAAACTGGTACCGTCCCTATTTGCTCCTCGAAATGCAGCCTGATTAAGTTAGCTTTGGATGTTACTTGTATTCACGAAGTACACAGCATCCACCTTGCCGCGTTTATAGACATTCCAGCATAACAAAGGTATCCAGCGATTTTGATGTGAATCTAGAGTAAATGACTCGGGTCAGGGTGAATTAGACCGAATTCCAATCAACTGACCTGGGCGCATTGCAAAACGATGCAAGTTGACTTGAAGGACAAGGCGATGAAGTTGTTCAGACGCTAATCAGTGAACGATTGAAGTGAAGTTACCTCACACTGTACGAGCATAGTTGTGTCCTCTGAGAGCACAGTGTTATCGATTATAGTCTGAAAATGAATCAAGTCAGTTCTATAAGATGAATTGAATATTAGATAGACCACGCACCTAGAGATACACGGCGAGAATTTCACCGTCCAGAGGCATTCCACAAGGAGGCGGTGTGAAGGACCGAGGTCTGAGACATGTACAGGACCGTTAGTGAGCGATACAGCTGTAGTCCTGGCCTCGAGTCGTTCTTGAGTTGGGACTGAACTGGGTCAGACTGGATGGTAAATGTAAGCGAGGACACAATAAGGTATAGTTGGCAGACGCGCACAAGTCCCTCGCAAAAGTCAAGACAAGCCGCGTAAGCATAGGTCAAAAACACGACTCCCAAGACCGAAGTCGTAAGCGACGAGCGACGTCGAGAAGCTCCAGGAGGACGCGTGCATGCACAAAGTCTTCCCTCCATGGGAATCGTCAAGAGTGAGGCGTGTGCCCCAAAGCCGTGCAAGTCCTCGGCAAAATCAGGGACCAAAAGATGCGCACGTATATGACAAAAAGCACGACTCCAAGCCCGAAGTCGTAGGCGAGGAACGACGAGCTGCAGGAGAACGCTTGCCAGGACGATGTCCTCCCCGGACACACATCACCAGGACGTCTACACACTGCTCGACAATGTCCACAAGACGCGAGACAACGTCCTCTGCACACGCATCCTCAGGACGTCTCCACCCCTTGCACACCATCGTCCGCCGGAAAGCAGACGACATCGTCTCCACAAGCCACCCACACGCCGTCCACACCGAACACAAAGAGAAAAGGAAGAAAGACAAAGATTGTGTCAGTCACCCACGAAACGACTGCCCGCTTCCACTGCTGTGTGTCTGGTGTTGGCTCGCAGTGGCGTGGCTCCCGAGAAAAGACTGCTGGCGGTAGGTGTCGCGCACCTGGTCGAAGTGGCCTGTGGTGGAGGTGGAGAAGGAGCTGGAGGAGGTGGTGGGGGGCCTGTCCCCTCGAAAGGAGCGCGCCGCGCCAGCCGGCGGGGAGGGTCGGCGGCTGTGGAAAGAGTCGTCAGCATCGTGTCATGATAAGGATGAGAGAGCGGAGGAGGATGAAAAGAGGATGGGACGAGTGGAGGGAGCACGGTGCGGAACGCGAGGATGTGGGGGAGTAGCAGAATAGTACGAGGAAGAGAGGAAAGTGGGCGAGGAGAACCGAGGGAAAACGAGGAGAGGAAGGAGGCGGGAAAAGAGAGGATGTATGGTAGCTGAATGGGAGCGACGATGAGGCCGCGCCAAAAGCAAGGATGATTTAGAGCACATGAAGGGGAGCGCGAGAGCCGCAGGGGACGGGAGGGGAGAAGGGTAGAAGACGGAAGAAGAGGTCGCGCAAAACGTGGAGGACGAGCGAGGAATGGCGTACGCGAAGGATGGGGAGGGGAGTGACGATGAAGGAAAGGAGGGAGGAGGACGCGGCCGCGCGCTGAAGTGGGGAAGGTGTATAGGAACGGAATGGGAGCGATGGTCATCGAGGAATGAGGAGATGGGGAGCGCGTTGAGATCGAGATCGAGCCAGCGCGTCGAGTGGACGCCAGCCCACACGATACGGCACCATATATGGCAGGACCAAGGAGAGTGTCGCCTGCGTATGACGGACGGCGCGGATCCTGCGTCCGGCACCGTTGATGTCGAGATCGAGAGAAATAGGCGGCGTCGACATTGAAAGCGGAATCGAAGCAGGGGGAGACGGGGGGATCGACGGGGGGCTCGCGAGCCCACACGACGGGGCGCCGGAGGCGAGCACCACGGGCGCGGGATATGTGCGTGGGCGTGTGGCGGATAAGGAGATATGGCCGGCGCGCTCACGCAAAGGAAACGGGGCTGGCAGCACATCTAACGATTTGCGTCCGACACCACACTGACTGTCCGGCGCGATTATATCCAGGTGGGGACTATGATCAACGCAGCAGCCGGAGCGTTGGCGCGTACAGAGTGGCGTGAGTCAGAAAGACGGCATCACAGCCACTTGATTGACAGCGAGAGAGGTTCGATTCACGGCGCAAACTACACTAGGTAATTAAGAAGCCAGCGCAGTAAGACTACGCAATATAAATAATAACGAGTGATATGTAGGATATCGTTTGGCGGGGGGTTGACAGCGGACTCTGCCTACAACATGCGAGGTACGAGCACTAATATTGCTGTAGCGTCTGTTTATAAGAGACTAGCCTTCTTTGAGTTTTTCCGAATCTTTCTTGCGTCCGGGTTAGTGCGTTCCACTCTAGCTTGCACACCATCTGTGCTTCACGGCGCTTTTTTTGTGCCGCTCCGAACCCAATGCCTCATCGCATCACAATACAGCATGTTAACTCCGATGCCGAATTAAAACGCCACTGTCAGACTTGCCGTCAGAAAGCTGTACGCTGACGCTGTGTGTGATTAAAGCAAAGCCTTTGTAGTTTTGGGGTTTGGTGCCGAATTAACAGGACGGCGAGGTTGTAGGCCCATGCATGCATGTATGAGATTCTGCAACACACCGCCAGAGTGAGATCTGCCAACGTTGGTGTTGGGAGGAGTCTATCTGCACGCAGGCTTTGAATGGGCGCCTTGTCCTCGGGGTGCGAGATAGGCGCCGATGGCAGCGCTGGGAGCGACGTTACCCGACATGTACGTTACATTGCCAATTTAGGGCATGCTTTCAACGTGGCAGATACCAATAAGGCAGGATCTATCTTAAGATTTGGGTCGAATGGTAAAGAGTGATTGGTATCGATGGTCCCATGGCTTTACAGCACCTTGCAGCCATATTGGTGGGGCATGGACATCCGACATGTATAAGATCGACTTCCTGGCCTTCAAACTTCTCGACCTTTCCCCTCGCAATCATGCCCGAGTTGAAAACAGTGTGAGCATCCTGGACCTCTCATCGAGATTGTTGATTCAATTCATGTCCTTTAATTAGTATCCAGCTTCACAGTAAGTGTCTGCTGTATTGATGCTGCCATACCATACTCAGTCCTTTCTCACAGGTATCCGTGTCACATCCTTGACTAACCTCCATGATGATCTTCCAGGTGACATGAAATGTTTGCCCAGCTCATTATTGAGGAGAATATTTTCCTGCAAACCTTGCCGGTAGCGTCAGATCAGGATCAAATGAGTTGGAAACTCGGTTTTGGGTGTAACATGTGAGTGTGTAGTGGTCTTTGTAAATGACACTTAGGATTCACCAATCCTCACTTCTTCTCAGCCCAGCCTATGCTCCTACTTTCTCAGTGGCAGTCTTGCGCCAGAGTGAAACTGATGGAACACGGCTTGTTGGCTACATTAAGATTGGGCGAGACGAAATTCTTGGATCTGTGGACAGTCCCCATCATCTGAGGATCATCCCTGAAGATTACAATGTAGCTTTCCGACTCGAACTCAATAAAGTGAATCCCGATGGCCCTTCTCTCAAATTCAGTGCTAGGTTCTCAGTTTCCAGCTTCCCGGACCAAAGGGTATCTGGTTCAGATCTCATTGGCATGCTGAAAAATACAAGTGAGACTCCCTACATATTGTCGGACTACTCCCTGAGTCATCTACAGTTACCTCTGTGCACGGGTGGGGCATAGCAAGTGAGCTGCAGAAGATGTATAAGGACTCCAAGAAGGCCGAATTTTCTATGGATGCTTTGCAGCTTCGGGTGATGCATGAGAGGATTCTACTGTGCTGCGAAAGCAATGACAATAGGGCTCAGTGGCTGAATATACTCGGGGATATTTTTCTACAGTCTTACGAGTCGTCTGGAACTGTGGATGACCTGAACCAGGCAGTCTGTGCATACAGTGATGCAGTTCGGGATGACCCAGGGTCTGCATCTATTATGAAGATCTTAGAGTGTCATTGCTATCTCGCTTTGAGCGGCTTGGTGATCTCAGCGACCTCAACAAGTCCATCCTGATGAAAGAGGATGCTGTCCAACTCACTCCAGAGGGCCACCCTGGCAAGCCTGGGAGGTTGAGGAGCCTTGGGAGTTCGCTTTTCTGTCGCTTTAAGCAGCTCGGTGATCTCAGCGACCTCAACGAGTCCATCATGAGGTTTGAGGATGCTGTCGGACTCTACCCAGATGGCCACCCTGACAAGCCTGGGGAATTGAGAAACCTTGGCACTTCGCTTCTCTGTCGCTTTGAGCAGCTCAGCGATCTCAGTGACCTCAACAAGTCCATCATGAGGTTTGAGGATGCTGTCCGACTGACCCCAGATGGCCACCCTGACAAACCTGGGAGGTTGAGCGACCTTGGCTCTTCGCTTTCCGATCACTTTAGGCGGCTCGGGGATCTTAGCATCCTCAATAAGGCCATCCTGATGGAAGAGGATGCTGTCCGACTCTACCCAGATGGCCACCCTGACAAACCTGGGGGATTGAGAAACCTTGGC
>JARJLF010000371.1:0-215914 GCA_029378395.1 Mycena leptocephala | reverse complement strand
GACACGGGTGCGAAACCGATTCGACCTGAGCGCGTGCGCAGCTTGTGAAGTGTGTATGTGACAGGTTGGGGAAGCCGCTGGAAACCTGGTGAG
This sequence comes from Mycena leptocephala, assembly GCA_029378395.1. NCBI lineage: Eukaryota > Fungi > Basidiomycota > Agaricomycetes > Agaricales > Mycenaceae > Mycena > Mycena leptocephala. The sequence continues at coordinate 215,821 of JARJLF010000371.1, read as the reverse complement.
AGGAATGAGCTACCGGAAAACTCGCATATACGGACTAGTCTGGTTATGGGTGGTTCCTCATGTCGTGGGCGTCGCCCTGATAAAAAGGTGAATAGGGCTCCGTGAAATCGGAATGAACAGACCCTGTGCTGCGGCTCGTGCGAGAGTCCTTTTCTTTCAATTGAGAGTCGGACAACAGCGTCAGCCGACCAGTGGAAATCTGCGAATCGTTGAGCTGGTCAGAAAACATGAGCTGCAGAAATGGATAGATTTATGGATACAAACCTCTTTATATCGCAAGATTATCCGCTCGCAAGTCTAATCCCAAACCGCACCTGCGAGATCAAGAGGGTCTTGGGGCCCACGAGACCAATTAGGTCGGGAGGATAGGCGAGTCCGCGTTGACAGTGGCGCTTGCTGGGCACCGGTAGCAGAAGATGCGTCCGAATGGTCGGTTGCTGGTGGTATCCGCAGAGTCGGCTGGTGGACATCGAGTCATCCCGGCGTAATACTGGCATCCGAGCAGTGCTGGTATTCCGTCCCCAAAGTCGAAATCGGATTGGGAATGGGAAGAGGTTGTTGGAGGATGTATCCGGAGAAATTTCCACAAAGGAGTCGTCCGAGGAAAGGTCAAAAGAGCCCGACGAATCGCTGTCAGCAAAATCGGAGTATCTTGACCGCGAAACCGAGGCTGATGCAAAGCCGAAGAAGCTGAGCGCGATGTGGATCAGTGAATGGAACTGCAAGACAATTAACTTCAACTTTACGGGAAATTTGCCCAGAGCGCACCGAGGAGTCTACAGAGAGCTGGCTTGTCAATTTTACGCCGAGGAAGATGGTCGTACACCAGCGATAATGAGGAAGAAAGGCAACGTGGACTCAGAGAGAAAGAAAAACTGGAATATGGCCGGCGCACCACCCGCAGGCACTGGCAGGAGCTCTCCCAAATTCTTCGGAACAGGGGCCCAAAAAAACCGGGAAGCGGAAATAGCACGCCTTATTTTATTGCCTCGTGTTTCGTGCGAAGTAAACGACGCGCTCATGGTCAAGGTAAAAGACGCGTCCAGTGTGTGTGCTTGTTTGACGAGTGGCTGTGCTCTATGTCACCTTCTTGCTTTCCGTCCTGTTTCTCGTCTCACACTGTGCTCGAATGTCTCAGATACCAATTTAATTCTTTCATGGCTCCTTCCGCTTGAAGTCAGAACTCGAGGCGTCGAAACATGAGCTTCAAGAACCTCCAACGACCTGTGGCGCAGATTTTTCTGGGAATTCACCCAAATAAAAGGCCCATTTACTTTCATTGATAGGATTGTCGAGGAGACACTCTAGGTAGTACTCCCTGCTACGTGTGCTCCGTGTCTGACCTCGAATCCAGCTTAACGGAGCATACATACCACCCAGGACGTGCACTCCGAATTTTCTTCAAACCTGAGCACTCGAAACATGATCCATTTATTGAGTAAGTCGGGTCGGGTCCTTGAATATTTGCTCCTGCACTAACACTCTATCTCTCCATTTCAAGCACTTGCGCAAGACTGCATTCCAAAAAAGTATGTAAGCATTCCCTCGAGAGTCCGGAAGGGAAGATTCACTCCTAATTAATCCCACAGGTTCTATGGGCTCGGTGTAAAGGTATGTATTCAATTTATATAGACTGATACTATATAGAACTTATAGCTACGTAGCGCGACTGTACGTAGACGCTCGGGCCTGCTCAGAGCAGGCGAGGCCGAGTCCAGCATGTGCGTGGGCAGCGGTCTCGGGCGCAGTTCATTGCACGTGCATGGCGTCCTCCGGAGATGCCTACGCCGCGAGTACGCGCTGCACTAGCCACCATCACGCGTGCACACCGCACGACTCGGCCCGCACTCAGCCAGCTCCCGACATGCGCAGGGTTTTTGCAGTCGTGTAGGACGGAGACGATGCGCAGCGTTCGCGGATTCGACACCAAGCCGCTCGGGGGTGCAAAGTGTAGGAAGACCGGACGCCATGGAGGAAGGGAGGAGAGAGAAGATGGGGAGAAGTAAAGAAGGTGCGCACTTCTCCTTGCTTCGATGTGTGCATAGATGCTTATACACCCTGTAAAACAGATTCAGTAAACTTGTGCAGACTCGGAGCAGGACAGCTGCAAGGTGCGCACCCGTCATTTTATTTCTTTCCTCTAATTTCCCCTCCGCGGCGTTGGATAGACTTGCATATGGGACCTCCGAGGCACTGCCTGCGTGGAATTCCTGCGCTGGACGATTGCTAGATGCAGTGCATGTCGAAGCAAGTGCGCGCGCACACCGTGTACTTGCAAGACTGCAGCTGCGCGTGCCATATTGGGACTCGGGAGCACGAGCGCGCCGAGTCTGCGAGCCGCAATGCAGCTGCAGAGCCCCACAATCATCTGTGGGATGTAGATTTGGTGGTATAGGCGTGCGCGGTGTCTTGAAGGCGTAAGATGAACAGAGGCGAGGCACACGCACGGTGTGGTGCTCGATTAGTTGCAAGCTGTGTTCTAGAGTCCATCGCGTCTGATAATAGACAGAAATTCAACTGTTATTGTTATTAAACTTGGAACGCAAGTATTTCGTGCAAAACAAAATAAAATCGCGTGGTCCGTAGCATCCTGCGCCTTCGTATCTCGGTGGCCTGGGTGCATCAGACTCCGTCGTCTTCGAACACACGTCGTCCCAGCCGCTGGATCTGCGCTGCGCACCGATCTCTAACTAGGAACTGACCTCGTTTTTGTCGGTGGATTCACGGGCGCCGTTGTTAGAGAAGTCACGGATTTCGGGACTGGCATCGTCTTGATTCCACTGGATCCTTTTCTCTACATCCATATCTATGACCTTATTTATCGTTGAAAAATATTAGCTCTAGCAGCGAGGTTGAGAACAGTAATTTGCAGGACGGGCCATGAGGTTTTGTACAGTTTAGTGTTGAGGTCTGAGGTCTGAGGTCGAGGTTTTGGTATATTTTGAGGTTTGAGCACGAGGTTTGAGGTTGAGTACGAGCTCTGAGGTTGACAAATAGCAGCACATAAATGCTGAGGTTTGAGGTTGTGGTGTGATGGTCGAGAACGATTATGTTGAGGTTGAGGTTCGAGGTTGCTATTTTGGACTGATTTCCCAGTTTGGCAGGTTCACCATCAAACCATGATCTACCATGGTCGGCTATGATCAACCATCGTGACCATGGTCGGCTAAGATCAAACATAGTCCCACTATTGTCGGCTAGCATCGACCATGGTCGGCTAGTATCGACCATGGTCTCGTTCTTGTCGCCTATGAGTCCGAAAGACAAGGTCACCCTAGGGTATTTAACTGGTGAGTCTGAGCAGCGATATCTTTTCTACCCTACCCCTCTAACAAGTCGCTCTCTAGCCCAATCACTCTCTGCTTTTTTGTGTCTACACTCCAAAGGCTTAGCTTTCATTTCCACCTCCTTGACAATCAGAATATCATACCAATGTAAGTTTAATCTGGATCGCTCTCCAGTGGATTACTGAGGTGTTGCAGACTCTATACCTCTTTCGTCTCATTCCAAGACCTAATGTGAGTGAAACATATTCTTGTTTGACTATCTAACTAATTTGTGCCCATAGAACTCGCCTTCTTAACTTTGCTTCTATGTAAGTTTTTAGATCCTCGGTATAGATATTCAGGCCTAATATAGATAAAGCATGGACCCTGCTGGAGCTGATGCCATTGCAAATGCATTCAACACTCTCCAGTCCCTGGTGCAACAATACCAGCCAGGATCTATCGCTGGTCCTCCTCAGTCGGCTTCTCAGGGGGCTGTCGATTCTGCCTCTATCCGACCAGCTCCAGTTACCAGCTATATCAGTACTCGCCCACCCCGACCCCTTGCATATATGCCTTCGGCTGCTCGAGGACATCCAAATGCAGCAACGACAGGCTCTCTGCCCTCCAGCTACCAGCCCTTCCTAGGAACATCCTCGCTTGCTGTGAGTATGGCAGGAAACTCCAACCAGCTTCGCCAATCAGGTGGAACTCGCTCTCGCTCCAGAGATCGACCTAGTCGCTCGGAGATATCTGAGGCGAACAGCAGTCGTAACCATGCAATTGAAGCCCATTTTCCTCCTTCGGCTACTGTTCCCATTCGTCGTCGTCGCAGGGGAAGAGCCCAGCCAACCCCATCCCTGCCTTATGCCGATACATCGGCTCCTTCTGTCTTTGAGATTGACCCTGATACAAACAAGGAACATGTACATATACGAGTACATGTCTATCTTCCTACTGTAAGTCTCGCATTCCTCGATGTCTATTTCTTCTTGATAACCTTGGTTATGACAGTCCCAATCCAATACCAGTCTTTACCTCCCTTTCAACCTTGCCGACTCGTTCGATACTTTTCTTGACGACAACTCTCTTCGCTTTACTTATCGCCTACCGACCGACACCAAGATCTTGTCTCTGATGAGTACAGTCGCAAACGATATGAGTAGTTCCCCTCAAAAGTGGGAGTTCCAGCAGCCATCGTCGTCTCTTCGTCGTCATCTTCGAACCCACGAGACTGTCCATCTCCAATTGCTAGGTCTATCCAACCGAGGGATTCCTCGTACTCGGGATGGTTTAGTCATCCTAACACGACAACCTATCGATCACGAGCTGACACTCAGTAATCTATTTGCGAAGGAGAATATCCCGACCTTTACGAAGCCCAGACTTCTGATTCGCAAGGGCCGACTTCTGATCAATTTCAGTAGGGCATCGTACCAATTGGATTGTTTCCTTTGCTGACAGGATTGAAGTTGTCGCTCGCCCAGGCATTATATGCAAAACCATCCGAGAGTCGTCCTATCGTCGGTCTGGTACTCTTCGTCGCCATTCTTGCCTGCCTGCTATGATGCATTCTTTGTTCTCTCCCGAGAACGAAGTCGGGGCAGGGGTTTCTCGCTGGGTTGCACCTGTGTGTGAGTCAGATGGCGAAACCGACGATGAGATGGAAGTGGAGGACTCGCTCTTCGTAAGCGAGCTTTACATTTCTCCTCTACAGTTCTAACCATCTTACAGGGGTCTGATGTCGAGAATCTCCCCCCAACACCAACTCCTGTGGTGCGACCCACTGTATGTTATATTCTTCCCATGGTTTTGGTCTAGTCGCTTATCTTTTTAGAATCGAAATGCAGTAGCTTTGGCTGCTGGTAGTTCCACATTGTCTACTGTGCCTGTCCAGCAGGTACAGCTTGTATCGTTGCCTATGATATCATGTCCACTGCTTATTTCTTTCCAGACTAACAATGAACCATCGCAAACAACCAGCAGCACAGTATCGTCGAGCCTGTCTGTAGAGGTATGATTCAAAGTCTGACTTGTCGGTTCTACAACTTGACTTCGCTTTCGCAGTCTCACAATACAACAGCTCCAAGGGCAGACAATGTCTCACCTCCGACTGCAGAGGTACGACCATTGAGCTAGTCTATGTTTCTTTCTTAGCTTGAACTCTCCTTTGCAGACCATAGACTTGACAAACGATGCTGCTGTAGAGGTACGACGATAACCCTTGTTCATAGGATTGTTTTGGCAATTAATCGTTCAATAAAAGGATACCCCGACAGTTACCCAGCTATGGGCTAATAACTGGGTCGCCCAGCCTGCCCAGTATGGTGCTCTTTTTGAATCCAGCTACTTTGCGAAATCCCTCTTCGAAACTGCCTCTAGTGCCAGTAACCCTCCTGAGCTTGTCGTTCAGGGGCAGGATATGGTAGAGCTAGCCAGTAATCTTATCGCTCAAATCAGGGCAGCTGCTGCCAACAAAAACTTTACCCCAGTTATGTCCTCGTCGAGGACATTCAAGATGCGAGTCTACACTTGTCGTATCTTATGCTGTTACTCATCTGTATCCAGAATACAGCCAGATGGCTCGCTCCTCTCAGCTGGGAATGGACTCGAGCGAGAAGCTATCTACACTGCCTTTCGTACATTCGCCGACCATCCATCAATCTGGTTTCTGCCTCGCTTCGATAACAGATGCTCGATTGCAACCACCATGTCATTATCGACCTCTCACTTCGTCAGCAACGATCGTAGGGAATCTCTCACTGTGCTTGGCTGCCTAGCAGCTCTCATGCTCATTCATGGTATCGCACCTGAGCCTCTGAGTCCAGCCTTCATCCAATTCGCTGCCCACCAGTGTGACATTCAATCGCTCACTCGAGATTTCGTGGGCGAATGGCACGCTGAGCTTAGGGCTCTGATCGACGACTGGAATGCGATGGGACCTGAGGGCGATCTTACCCCTTTCCAGGCCCATTTTGCCACTTACCACGATATCCCTGTGAGTCTAATCTCTCACCACATCTCAGCTGCTTATACAACCTGCTATACTAGATCGCATCTCTCCAAAATCGCGACCTATCCCAGCACCGAGCTCTGGCCACCGACATGCTGTATACAGCCCTCATTGGTCCTCATCCACCATCGCACTCCGAGCTCAAGGCCTTTTTGACTGGCTTCCAAATACCATGCTCCAATGGATTCGACTTCCGAAAGGTCTGTTTTTTTGAAGTGAAAATTATCGTTTGATAAACCAATTCTTCCTCAGGTCATCTGCTCCTCCCCTGGTGGCTCATCCATGCTCATCTCTCGAACTTGGACATCAATCATACACGACTTCGCATCGTTGCAGCCACATCTAGAGGTATTCTCGGTACATCGTAGCAATCTTCGCTCCATCGCTGGCTCTGCACACCCTGTCGCCGACATGGATCTTTGTGATATGCTTTACTCCTTCCTGAGAGGATCAGGTGCCCCCTGTCCAAACCTCTTCGCCGAGGCGATTCCCAATCTCAGCCCCCTCATCCCATTTGACCAGGTCGGAACTGTATCGTTTCGCAGTCGTGCTTTGTGCTGGGCGACAGCAGGGTGCCCTAATGTTGAGTTCGATGAAAATCAGCAACTCAGTGTTTATTTTGTCGGACCCAACGAGACAGGCTATCACGATGAGCCCGACACTCGAGCTGCATACATGCGAGCAGGTCTTATTAGCTTTCGGACCTGTTTTCGCACAGCTCGCATTCCTATCTCCCACCTCGTCGAGCTACACAATCGCTCTTATCCTACCCTCGACACTGCTGGGAATCCACCGAGCCCTTCACAGTTGAGCAGGCAGTCGACAACTGGCTGCTCCTGCAAATTTTAGCTGGAATCGGACGACACTCTTTCCTATAGACACAGCTTGTACTAGATCATACATATACCCTTTGCATTGTAGAGTCATCTCTTAGATCGTTTGATATATTTTATATCCATTATATACTCATGGCAAGAATTTACTTGTGTCGCAGTGCAATAGGTCTGAACAGTGGAGCCAACCCTCTGTATTCCATCAATTATCCACTTTTGAATTGCTATCTTAGTCTAATGGTAGTGGCTGTTTTGCTTTAACACTGGTAAAGGTTAGAGTACGGTGGTCACAAGTTCGATTCCCCATAGTGACACTTAATTTCTATAGAATACTAACTTGCCATTTTGATCCAATTTCTGAGGTTTTTTTTTTTTTGCTCAGTTTATTTCATCCTGCACGTTTTGTTTATCACACTGTCAACTAATATGCTAACCCGTTTATAGCCCACCAAAACACAGCTGTGATAACTATGCGACACTGTCATTATGTTGGATGCTACCTGACTCTACAACATATGTCCCCTTCCTTTTCATCTCCTCAAACTTCTCCTTAACCCGCATTGTGAACGGAATGGCTAGACCGCAGGTACGCATACCACAGAGACGAGTGGTACCATGAGCGAAATCTGGCCGGTGTACAAGAAGAGAACCTTTCGCCTGTATTACCTTGACCCTGAGCGACACGTCAACGAAGTTACCACCTTCGGGTGCAACTAGCTGCGGGTCAGCTTCTTCAGTGGATCGTTTGTTGCGCAACGTCTGCACTGGTGCCAACTCTGGTAGGCTAGCTTGAGGATCTGGTTCCTGGACAATAGACCAGGAAAAAGTGTATCCCGAGTGGGTCGGGTCGAAGTGGCTAGACCTACAGCCCATGTGAACGGTAAGTCATGACAGATAAAGACGAACGTACGAGCTGTAATTCTGGGTGAATAAGCCCTCGCAAGGTGCCCGGTCGTACAGTGGGAAGCAATATTCTTTGCCAGCCACCGAGAGCCTGTACCCAGTCCCTGTAAATTGAATCAGAGATAACGATTGGCTTAAAGCATGCAGAACACCTTCAGAAACATTGTGTGTCGCCAGCTTCGGGAGACCGATTTCACCGACAGCAGCAGTAACACCATCGATGGTCTCCGCAGGTAACAAGGATTTAACGATACTCCACAGCAAAGTCAAGGTGCCGATGGTATCCAGGTCGTGATCAACCACAGTCGCCTTGTCGAGTTTTTTGGTATAGCTTATCGCCAGGCCAAAAATGCGTGCATGGCGAGGACCTGCATTCCAGCCTACCTGAACCATCTTCCCAGGATGGGTTGGCTGACGAGGTGTGGTTCAAAAAAATGAAAAAATCCAGAGCAAATTGTGTTCACGTACACGGACATCACGACGTTCGTTACAAGCTGTCAAAACGACAGCCTCAAGCCATGAATACAGATCGTCGGTAAATGGTGTATCGAGGAGGATTCCACGCAGTACAGCAAGCTCTAGTTTGTGATCTAGTACATCGTCAGTCTCAGTTGGGATTGATGACAGCAAAACACATGGACCAGCATCAAGGAAGAAAACCGATTCATCGGGCTGCACAACATAAAACCCAGCCTCTTCATCGGCAGCTACATCTTGAGGGCCACTCCTCGTGTCAACCAGAGTGGCTCCTCGTTTCGCATCTATGCGTGTACGATATACGATCCGAGGGCTTGAAAAGCTGCTCGATGATGTATTGCCAGGCTGGCTGGCAATGAACTCGTCCATGGAACGGGGCTGTAGGTTCAAGCCGAGGGCATTGATCTGTGTCCTGTCAGCAGTACTCAGTGTGCTAGAATTGGCACTTACGATTCGCCGTTTGTCACGGTGGTCAGCAATGCCAGACTTAGCTTTGGCCTCTTTCTTCGCCACGTTAAACCTGTCGCGTAGCTTTCTCCACGAAGAGCCTGCATTGCTGCCTGCATCTGTCGCATCAAGGGCAAAAGCAATGACACTGTGGAGCTAGAGCACAGGATTGAATAGAAGCTTTGAATCCGAACTCAGAGCATACTGTCTTGAGATCTTGATGAACTGCACCAATAGTTGTAACGAGAGTAGTAGCATCCGAAGACATGGGATCAAGTGTATCGACAAGAGCAAGTACTCCAGCCTGCGCAATGTATTCTTTTGCTAGGAATGCATCGCATCAAGAAGTTGCCCAAGAAAGCACAAATAATAAAAGTACCAGCTGCAGTAGTCCTCTTTTTGCTAGCAGACTTTGCCATTGACTTGGTAACGTGGCAACACTGCCACCATATGTGTTGTGTCAACGCCTGTCAATGCCCATCATCTGCCGAAGGGTGAGTCATGCTTGGTAAGCTTTCAAAACTTTAGTGTGTTCGTTGTGGTGTGTTTGGTCTGCCGGGCGCGGCATGTCACGTGACTAACACAGGGCCAACCGAGAGGGAAATAAGGGCGGGGTGGGCGTTCCCGAGGTTGGGCTGGAACGGGTTGAGTGGGAGGGGGTGTCAAATCGTTCCTGAAAACTATAAGCAGTGATAGTCTAATAATGAATGAAGAGTAATCTACAGTAAGTATTGTTGGAGTAGTGTATCTAACGAAGAGGATGGTATTCTAGTTACGAAAGATGTATGTTGTGCTGGGTTCAAGAAAACGAATCTGATACTGTTGCTTTTCAATGAATGGCACTCGATATAAATAATGAGTACCTGTGATTCAGCAAGTACAGTCGTTCAAAAGCTTGCATTTGTCGAGGTCATGCTGTCGGAGATCGGCTGCAAATCTTTCATCGCCTTGGGCCTCAGATGAGGGCAGTGCACCATTCAGACTGAGAGAGCCATTCTCTGCCCACAAAAACTTGATGCCACAAAACACTTTGTACTCGGTAAATTTAGGTTCGCCATAGGCTAGGTGTCGCATTAGAAGTTGTGAAGCAATAAAGGAATGGAAGCTACCAGGAGTATGTCCCTTCCAAGAACGAAGAGCGACAGATTTTGCCTTGTGGTACAGCTTTCGCTTGTTGCTGAATGTTGCATAGTTCCAGCCGAAGCTACCCAATAAGTCGGCTGTCGTCACCTCAATGTTCTTCCCACTGGGAAGAAAAGATCGAGATGAATGGGCATTGGCAGGGTCAAGTCCGAGTTGCTGAATGATTTTCTCCATTGCATAGAAGCAAGCAGCAAGGGAAGAAAGAGGAGTTGTACGACTCCCCTTGATGCATTTTGCCTTGAACTCCAAGGATGCGATATCCAAAACCTCAGCTCGGCAGATATCCAGAATCACATCGTGCCTGGATCCACTGGGGGTCGGGTATGGAGAGGGACTACGAGAATGTCGACTCGACGATGATCGTCCTCTCGACGACGATCGTCCTCTTGACGATACTGAGGCTGAGGCTGAGGAAGATGCCGATCTGGAGGAAGGGGAAAATGGAGTTTCAAGGCCTGGCTGGAATCGGGCTTCAAATGGGCTGGAATGAGATTCGATATCGAGGTAGGCTGAAGGCACAGTGCATTCGGATGGGAGCAAGATAGAGGGCAAAATAGGTGTGTCGGCGATGACGAAGATGAGTATAAAATGCAAGTCTGGAATGACATTCATAGCAGACCACATCTCGAAAAAAGGTGTTCCCCATTCCCCGTGCCAGTAGCAGCAGGTACATCGACAGTGTCATCGAACTCTGGTGGTGGGACCATAATCGAAAGATCATGCAACCCACCGAGTTCCCTGAACCCATTCTCGAAATTCCTGTAACTCCCTTCAGCAAAGTTGGGGGTTCTAGTCGTTGCAACGATGGTGTTCCTCGCTAGAGGATGCGATCCATCTATTATTCCCAGAAGGGTTGCATCGACAGTGATACTGCGACAGGATAGATGGTGTCGAAGACCTATCATCAATGCCAAGGGTGTGGTCGAAAAGGATACCCCTCGCTTGACCAGAAGCAGTGGAGGAAACGACACTCCAGCAAACACAGGTGAGATATCAGGCTGGCCATTCTGCTTGACGACACAATGCACACTAATTCGTTCTGGAAGGTTGGCAGCTAGAAGAAGGCCAAACGAGTCTTAAGAACAATTGGTCAGTTGGTAAATCTGAGTTAGGTGATGTAACCCACCCAAATCAACATCCATTCGTGTCGTTCACTGTGCTGGCAAGCGAAGACCTATCGGAGATATCGGATCCTCGGTAATTGCAGCGAGGCTCGGATCATTTTGAGTTACATACCGACACCATCTCAAATCTGCCTCTATGGATGCTGCACAACTCGGCTCGTTTGCCCTACCAGTTCTTCTCGATGCATTTCGTACCCATTACCATCGGTTCCAGACTGCAGTAACCACCCTTGTTGGAAGTCAAGCTGATGCGATTGTGGTGTCGAGACTTGGCGATGATTTGGATGAATTCGCAGAGATTGTTCGTGAGGTGAGCTGCTAAAGTGTAGAAGGATACAATGCTTTGATATGGTATCTAGAATGAAGGTGTCTTCCCCCCAGAAGAGTTCGAAACTCTGCAAAACAGTCTGTCTGCGATGCAGCTCGATATTCGTCTCGAATACCAGGAGGCTGTCGATTCATCCCATCATGGAAGGCCAGAACTTGTACAAATTATCCCTTCAAATGGGCCTGGCCGACCTCGCATCTACATTGATCCTGATTTTCTTCGATGGGCTTATGGTCAGCGATCTACTGCCAGCATCAGTAGGTTTCTGCGAGTCGGTAGATCGACTGTGCGAAATGCTCTCATCGAACATGGGATTGCCCGGCCACAGCAGAGTCCCTTTCAATTGAACAATAATTCCCCTTATACCAATGATAGCGACATCGAGGACGATGATGGCGACATCGAGCACGATGATATTCTTGATCCTGATCTTCCAATCCCATCTAGTAACGAGTTTCCTCCCGAAGTCGAAGAGCTTGCTACTCCCCCTCAGCCTACCACAACCTCATTTACTGGACCGTTGTCAGAGATCTCTGATGACGACTTGGACATGCTTATTCTTCGTTTGCGCACCCACTACCGTCGAGCAGGGCTGAGCATGCTCAATGGGATGCTCCGCCGACTTGGTCACCGTGTTCCTATTGAGCACATCCGCCAATCTCTTCTGCGCATTGATCCAGTGCGGCGGATATTCGAGCGGATCCGCATTCGGCGCCGAGAGTATCGTGTTCTTGGTCCTAATTCTCTATGGCACCACGATGGCCAGCATGGTAGGTTTTTTTACTTCTTTTGTCATTTTTCCAACATCTTCTTGAATATCTTTCCAATATAGGACTGATCCGGTGGGGAATAGTCATCCATGGCTTCATCGATGGCTATTCTCACCTTATCGTAGGCTTACGTGCAAGCGATAATAATACTGCAGATACAGTTTTGGAGCTATTTTTGGATGCAGCTCGGGTGTATGGCATTCCATCTCGATTACGTGGGGATCATGGTACAGAGAATCTCTATGTTGCTGCCTGGATGGAAACTCGTCGCGGTCCTCGGCGGGGCTCCTACATATGGGGAAGGTAACTGTTTGCTGCCAAGATTTAGAGCCTTACTTATATATTCTTAAGGAGCGTTCATAATGTCCGTATCGAGCGACTTTGGGTCGACGTTACTGCACAAGTTGGCGCTACTTGGGCAGACCATTTTACCCTTTTAGAAATCCGACATGGACTCAATATCAACAATGTGGCTCATATTTGGCTTTTACATTTCCTTTCCTCGGAACTATCAATACCCAGCTCTCTTTTTTCGCAGAGGCATGGAACCAACATCGTATTCAGATTCGTCATTCTACCAATCGCTCCCCAACTGACATGTTTGTCTTCGACATGTTTGCGAATGGTGTCCGAGGCGATCAGCTCCCAGCCGAAGAAGAAAATCTCAGTGAGGAGGAATTGGAGGTGTATGGAATTGACTGGCAAGGGCTTCATGACGACAATCTCCTTCAATCGCAGGCACAAAATAACTCAACTGCAGAGGGCTCTAGCTCTTGGATAGGTCGCACTGGACCCCCTCCCGATCTCAGCCAGGTTCATGTTCAGCCACCACCAGGCACCCTCACCGAGGAGGAGGTTGCTGATCTGTATAACTCGTTCGCTCATCTAATTGGTAGTGCTGAAGACACAGACATTTTCTCATTGTGGAACCAAGCTCTTGCTTATGTTCGTGTATTATACCCTAATGTATTCTAAATATTTGAGTGATATAATGTACAAAACTGTCTGGATTGATCAATATCGATGGTAAAGACCATTTATGATCTTAGGCGACAATGGTCTGTTAGTGGGAATTGCTGTGATTGGCTGGAAGATCTTGGTCTGACCATGGTCGATTATTATTAGACCACGATCTGACCATGGTCGATTATTATCAGATCATGGTCGATTAATAATCGACCATGGTCAGATCATGGTCTGATAATAATCGACCATGGTCAACTGTCAATAAACCATGATCAGACTATGATCAAATGTTGAAAAACCATCAAAATTTCATGTTCTCGACCCTCAACACTCGACCTCAGTGCTCATTGTGGTTCTCGTCCTCAACCTCAACCTCCGTTCTCAACCTTGTACTGCAACTCTGTGATCTGCTTGTATCTCGTGCTCAACCTCAACTTGCAACCTGGACCTGCGCGTACAACCTGATCAAACTGCTCAACCTACGTACACAACCTGCTAAAACTGCTCAACCTACGTACACAACCTGCTAAAACTGCTCAACCTTTGTGCTAAACCTGGGCCCGTCCTCAACCTCAACCTGAGGCTTAAACCTGATAATATGCAACGATAAAAGCTTTTATAGTTGATGCTATATCTTGCAAGGTACGCCGCACGGATGGCGTTCGACAACGCGTTCGAGGAGGGAGGGGAACCCGAGCTTTTGTCGACGGATGACTTTGAGGTCGCGCTCGCGTACGCAGAGGGGGATGTATAAATTATCATTTATTCCATTTTTGTTTCTGTGGTTTGTGGTTTTTGAAAGGAGCTCCGTCTTCAGGAATAATTAAGTAATAAAATTCAGAAAGGGAGGCATACTTACTACGTGAATATATCAGGATAATGACCACGTGAAAGAGGAAAGCGCGGCGTTGATCAACTTTCTCTCAGTCCCACAACACCGCCCACATCTTGACCAGCCAATATTGTCTAATCTTATTGTAATGACCGACGCGCCAAACGAGCTTGAGCTTTCACAAAACCCTGTACCCGGCGAAGAGGCGCGCGAAACCCCAGGCAACGAGGGATCACCGTCAGCGTTGCCCGGTGGACAGGAAACCCCCCAGGAGCCGCAGGACACGCTGAATGGGCCGGTGTACGGCCCACAACCGCTCCCGCCCGGGAGCATCATCTCGGAGACAGGCGAGGTGTACACGCCTCCCGCGCGCCCTGCAATTATCCAGCGCGTGAAACCGGGGCGCACGAGGCGCAAGGCGGGGGTGCCAGCGGGCAAACCGGGAAAGGCGGGCTGGATTTGGGGCACAAAGTTGGCGTTCTTCGACGTGCGCAAGGAGGCATGGGTAAAAGCCTCGGAGAAAAAGACGACCGGGGACTTCTACTCGAAGATCGCGAAGTTGTATGTCATCAAATACGGTGTCGAGTTGGGCGACGACGAGGACTTCGAGGAGGATGTTGCAGACCCGCCGGACTGGGCTGCAGACAAGGTGCTGAATGTCCGTCTCTCGCCTGAGGAGACGACATTGCGGCAAGAGTACCACGTGAAGCTTCGAGAGGTGAGTAGGAGTTACTCCACGGCATATAGCGGGACCTAACACAGAGCGTCAGCGATTGGGTCAGTGGTACAGGGGACAATACACGAGCCTCTTAAAGGCGGAGAAGACATCGTTTGGAGAACTCTTCACCGGGCTTGGACACTTGCAAGAGAAGCCTCGTCGGCCGCAGCTACATCACTTCTACTCGAGCCGACACTACGACTCGCGCATCAAACCTCGCGTGGAGGCGCGCATGGTGGCCCTGCGGAAACGCAGTGATTATTCGGGTGCGGCAATGCCTGCCACGATCACCATCCAGAACGAAGTGACGAAGGAATGTTGGGACGAGGAAACCGACGTGTTTCAGGAAGAGACGAGACGGGCCCTGGAGCGCGAGTACGAGATCACGTTGAAGGGATGGAAGGAGTCGCTGGCGGATAGCCCGGCGAGAACGCCTGAGGAGTATAACGCGTAAGCGAGATTTCCTTATTGGGACAGACCTGAAAACTGACGGGTCGGATACAATATAGGTCTTTGAAGACCGCAGCGGCCTACTTGCAGCCATGGTGCGATTCGATCGCCGAGCGGTACGGAATGTGCGTCTCGGTGCTCTTGTGTGGACCAATCGGGGATCGGGGAGGTCGTATCGAGATGCGCAGGTGAAGTCACCCGCTTTGGGCGACGCGGATAGAAGATACTGAAATGAGACTGCTTGCAGCGTGCACGCCGGGCAAACACGGGGCTTGGTGCAGAACGATTGGCCTCGAAGCGACCCTCAAGGATTCTCAGTCGTTGAGGCGAAAATGGTAGAATTCGCGCATCATGTTTTCAGTAAGAATCTGGGTTTGAGGAATGGGAATAGCGACTAATATTGAGGTATCTATTACAGCGGAGGCCGAGTGTGAGGCGCGAAGGACGGAGGAACAGGCCATCGACCTCCCACGAACAGAGCCAGGTCAGGGTTCGATACCGCCCCCAGCGCGGGCGCGGGGAACGTCATCCAGTGGGGCAGCTGTCGGGACAGGCGCAGCCCACGCCGCCTCGGGGTCGGGCGCGGTGTCGGGCGCCGCAGCCCACGTCGCCTCGGGTGCACAGGGTGAAGGCGGTGGTGAAGCAGGCGCGGGTGAAGAAGGCGGTGAAGGCGCGGGTGAAGAAGGCGGTGGTGAGTCGGGGGAAGACGACGGAAACGTGCGCGCGACAGTGGACCGTCTATGGCAAAGAAAGGACCGTCCGAAGTGGAGTGAGGAGCTGATCCGGGCTCATAGCGCATTCGAACGTATCAAGGACTGGGGAGGGATGGAATGGGCATCTTGTGTGGAGCGGTTCTACGACTTCGAGGCTAAATTCGGGTTCACCGAAGAGGGGTCCCAGATCACAAAGAAGGAGCGGCCGGACGCGGTGAGCCGCTGGTTGGGGAGAGGAAGGAAGTGGGATTTGCCGATGGCTCTGGGAGAAATCGGGGATCAGAAGAAGGCCGGCTCCTATGCTGCGTGCTGGTGGGCGTGGTGGATTAGCATCCAGCCCGAAGAGAGAGCAAACTTCGGGGGTATGCTCTCGTGCCCGAATATCGCCGACTGGAGCTCGATGGTGAAACTGCACGGCAGGAACGGCCTACTTCAGGTGATGGCGAGCTTGCTTTGGTGGGGCGAAGCTGTGGCCGCACAAAGCCCGTTTGACCGTATGGACTGGGCAATCGCAGTGGACGACGTGGCGTGGGCGTTGGAGGAGATGACTAGGCCTGGGGTGATTAAAAAGAAAAAGTGAGCACATGCGAAGCGACGTCGTGGTGTAACCTGACATACGATTGAAGGGCCGCTGCACAGAAGGGGGCTGAAAAGGTTGGAGGGAAGAAAAGAAAAGCTGCAGACCAGTAAGTGTGTATTTAATTTGGAAAACGCGTGGCTGACGAACCGAGCAGGGAAGTGGAAGGGTCTTTGAGACGCGGGCGTTCCGGAGGGTAAGTCGCATCGCAAGTAGCCGAGACAGGCAATTGATGTTATGGTCGACAGTGAGGAGACGACGCGCAGATCGTCGAAGAGGGCAAAGAAGAACCAGTAAGTATGTACAGGGAAAGAGACGAGGGAAGGAGTGTGGGGAGTTTGGAGGTTATGTAGGACTTAGAGAGGAAGCGGCTGTTGAGTGTCCTTACGACACCGCGGTCACGTTTATGATCGGCGAACTAGGATTTGGCGAACGCATCATTGGATGCGAGAATGTGGGTTAATTGAAGTGCATTGGTGTGGAAATTTAACGAGATGTTCCATTGAGGTACGCATGGGGAGAAACGGCGGGTTTTTCTGGCGAGTGACATGGATTGTCAAATTCGTGAGAGGGGTTTGTAGTCGTCCCGCTAGAAACCCACCTTGGACGGAAGGGGATTCCCGGCGTTCCTGGGCGGGACCGTGCCGTGTAATTCTACCTAACTACCTACCTGGACCTGAGATGATTACGGGAAGGAGTGCAGAAAAATCGATTTGCGATCATAAAGCACGGGAAGGCAATCTTTGGCGCTCCCGTTTACGCGTAAGCGTCTACGTTTCCCAAGTTTCACCGATGATCAAGGAACAATGCTGAGCAACGCTGAGTTGAATAGAACAAACAACTGCGGAATAAGTATGATCGCATTGACAATTTGACATGTCTGCGGCACCTGAAGAAACCTTTCCCGTCGAACCCAAAAACCGTGGCGTGGAGATAACGACAACGAAAGGGCCTTCACAAAGATGAATGCTGACGCTATAGAGGTAAAAGCTGTTGAGAGCCCATTAATATTGGCGCCCAGAGCGCCACCAGTTTGAATAGCGCTCGAATTAGACCATACCGAGCAGCTGGTACTACCCGAGTCTCCGAGAGTAGCGCGAATTTGAAACATGCCGTGATATACGTGATATACCGCCCATCTCCGAGGCTCGTCCACGTATAAACATCACTTCCGAAGTGAAGAGAACCCAGTTAAACGAGGGCCAATCACGGACAATATTTTGTTGGTGATTGATGAATGAGAGTCTGTGTGGGCTCCAGATATTTGGGGGCGTGTACTGCGAAGAGGATCAGCGGACTTTGAAATTTGAGCCAGAAAGCGACACATCGTGGAACCAGCCTTGAACCAGCCTATATCCGCGGCACCACCGCACAGTACCCCTGATAATACCGAGCAGGCCTGATGCGAATCGTGACAAAAAATTGAGATTTTGGCCTCCAGGCGTGGTCCAAATCCTGACAAAATGGGTGTTTGGGAGAAATTGAATTGGGACGGAAGGCCTCGCTAGGAAATCCTGACATCCTGTTTGCCTGTCTGGACATGGTCGTCTGGTGAACGGTACGAGCGACATCGTTGTCCTTTTTTTTTTGCTATCCCTGTGTTCGATTCCCTTCATCCGTTCACTTTTCCCCACTTACCGGATCCGTATCTATGCGTATGTGTACAATATTGTTAGACTCTCCCAAGATTCTCCCGCAGATTTTCCACGGCGAACTTCGCGACAGGACAAGAATCATGTCGCGGGAATTTTGCCACCTTTCTCGCGATGATCCATCCTTTGATCTCGCCATCATGATCTAGGTTGGGGAAAATCAAATAAATTTCCCCAAACTGACACAAAGTCTGAAGTAATTCCGGAGAAACACAATAATCGGGAGCAAATTTCAAGGCTCAGCGCTCAGTACCAATGCATAAATATCAGAAATACTCCAAATCACGGACCCCAGGCAATTCATGTTCTACACAATTAAAAGATCAGCCTCGCGCCGTCTCTTCGTCCACGCGTTCGCTTTTGGATATAATTTTTGAACTTGGTCTTAACCCGTTCCGTTTGGGTCATGAATTGGCACGTTAACGGACGGGTTGACCCGTGGCGTAAGAAATGTGTTTCTTACATCGGACATCGCCATCAAGATTGTGAAAGTTGATGAACTTTACTCTCATTTCGTTCGGTTCTATTACTGTCTACTATAAGGACGATTTTTTCTAGGTCCACTGGCAGTCGGAAGCGGCAATTTGAACTCTGTATGCTTCTGAGCCTGGATTGAGAACGAACTTGGTCTCTGAAATGTCCTACCTGGTTTAGGCGAGTATATCGTCCTCTTCCGACGTCTCTTAATAGCTTCCTCCCACTCCTCTTTTGCTAACCTTCTCGGTACTTTCCCATGTGACAAGTTTCCCGGTCACAGAAGGAAGGAAGATGTATAACCAGAGAACTATAAACGAAAACCAATTCCTCGCTGCTGAAATTTATCTGTTGTCGGTCGTCTCGGTACAAGTCATCAAGATAGATAAAGTCGTAAAGAGGATACAAATTTTCGTAGCTGATTCAATATAGGATGCGTCAAAGTGTTCAAAGGACCACCCCCATGCTTCCCACTACAGTAGTTTTTAGACTATCTTCATGGGCGTCAGAGGACGAAAATGCTCACATTCATCATTTACAGCACGTCGACCCACGAGGGGGCATATTTATCCGCAGAAGTCTGGGGAATCAGTGCCCGGGGGACCAGCCCACACACAGCCCCTGGAAAGGAAAGAAAGAAAGAAAGAAAGAGAAATCAGTAAAGCGTTGATACCAGTTCGAACGAATACACGTACTTCGCCATGCAGTTCGTGGGCCGGATCTGCTCCGACGCGGTGATAGTGCACGAGCCCGTGATCGTCGATGTGGAAGAGGTGGTGGTAGACGCCGGGACTGAGGTCGTGGTCGAGGTGGTTGAGGATGTCTGCAGGCAATCAACGATCAGTGACTACGGACATGCCGGCTGGAGGGACATACCGGGGGAGGCGTGATGGTCGAGGAAGAGGTTGTGGTAGTGGTGCTCGTTGGCGGAGCAGACGCCGTCCCGCCCGGGCCTGTGTACGGCGGAGCCGAGGTCGGCAGCGAGGGCGAGGGCTGGCAGGTTGAGACGTGCAGGCCCGCGACTAGGCTGTTAAGTCCATCCGGGCCCATCTGATCGATGAAGTTCGCGGGGACGCTGCCGGTGTACGCGTTGAAGTTGTAAATACTATGCCGTGTTTGACGTGATTAGCGCAAATAAATGGCGTGGGAGCGCAAAGACGCACCCGCAAGGGCAGACGTTCGACACATCCTTCAAGCTGTTGGCAGCGAGCACGTTCACGTTGTTGCGCGCGAGTGCAAAGCTCTGCTGGCCGACGAACATGGGCACGCTGAAGGATGCGGCGCCGGCGGGGGCGTTGAACACCTGGGTGTGGCCGCCGGAGGTGACGGTGAGCGTTCCTGGAGACGTGAGCAGCGTTACGACAAAGACAGCATCGGCCATCGACTGCCAGCCATCGGGGCGCTACGCGATCTCGTAAGAATAAAAATCCGGGCGCCAAATCCAAGACTGCTTACCCCTTCGAAGTAGTTGCCGCTGGCATTGTTCGCAGGAGTGTTACTCGTCGTGTCGGTGGCATCGCAGCTGCGGGAGGCGGTCAGAAGATCGTGTCAGGGGTCTACAGGAAACGTACTTGAGACCGGCCAGCGTCGGGCGGTACCTACGAGATTTGTTAGTTAAAGAAAGGCCTTCTGAGACAACCGCATACGCACCAATAGATGATCTGGTCCTGAGTGATGAAGCTGTTCGGGGATGTCAAGCCCGCCTTGTACGCCGCGATGAAAGGCTTCGCCATGTCGAGCCAGGCCTGGTATGATACAATAAGCTATCAATGATCAAGCCGCAGGACCATAATTTCTGACATTGTGTGGCCTGAGAGAGAGTGGGCGTCAGCATCGCACAGGAAATACACAGCAAACAAGATCCTCACATGTCGTTAACCCACTTGGAACCTCCGTCATCCTAAGAAACATTTGATTGAAATTCAACAGACGCAGTGACATCAGGAGCGTACTTGGTGCTTGCTGCTGAGGGGCCCAACATAGTGCGATTCACCATAGTCATTCCTGAGCCAGATGAGTACCAACCAGGTACCGACGAAAATGGAGATGACCTTACCAAGTGACGATCTCGATGAACGAGGGGCCGAGCTTGAGGAGCTCGTTCCAGCGGTTAAACCTGCAAAGATCCAGATTGAGACGTGTTCGCGAAGGAGCCAGCCAAATGAACTTACCACAAGAGATCGCCAGGGAACACCCAGTTCTTCGAGTACGAGACCTACAGCAGTTTTCGCCATCATCAGCCATCATCTCCTTGAATCGATTTACCACGCACCTCCGGGCCGTAATGTGTGCTGAACCACGCACTGGCTGGGGCGAGATATGGCTTCCCGCCGAGCGCGGCTTGGTACGCGGAGTCGCCGGCCGCGACAGTAACGTTCGCCCCGGGGGTTGGCGCCTTGTTGTTCCCGTTGTTGGGCTACGAAAAAGGAGCGGTTAGTATCTCGGATAGCGCGCATGGTGAAGCACCTCACCCATCCCATCCTGCAGAGCAATCACACATGTCAGCGAGGGCGCGGGATCGCAAGTGGTTTAGACACAGACCAGTTAAGTGCACCGTCGATGAGAGCGAAGTTTCCTTGGCCCGGATGGAAGTTGGGCACGAACATGATGGTCCGGCCGGCGGCACTGCGCATGGCAGCTACGTCCACGCCATCACCAGCGAACGACGAAACGAAGGCCTTGAAAAACGCGTTAGCTTTCAACTCACATACCAAGTACATAAGACTCACAGCATTGTTGACGAAGAGCTGGGCCGGGAGAGCCGCGTATTGTGCGAGATGGGATCCAATCTGTGAACCTTGGCCAGTATTCCACCCTGTGCGGTCCGTCAGACTCAATAAACATTCTCCCACCGCTGCAACGTACAGTTAAAGTCGTAGCTGATGAACACTGAGATGTTGTTAGCGTTGAATTGACTTGCCGCGCGCAGAATTACTCACCTTTCATGCCGTTGCGCGCCGCCGAATCGTATGCAAAGTGTACTGAGATGAGAGCGCGGTGAGGAGCAGGCAAGCACGGAAAGATGAAGTCACAAACGCTGTGTATCGCTGCAGAGACGTTAAGTAAGAACGGGCGCAGACATAGGCTGAAAGACGTACGTGTATGGATCGACTGCAAGTGCGCGAATTGCCGGTCGTTAGCTGGGCCGCCGCCAGAGAAAGCAAGCAGAAACGCACCTCCGCTGCAAAACAAGGTAAGCACAGCAATGCGAGGGGTAAAGAGTATGCGACGTACATGTTGAGCGCGAACGCGTCAATGCCATAACTGTTGTTGGCGCGTGAGCAGCGAACCAGAAAATCTCTGAGTTGGGGACGCACGCCTTTGCGCGTATCATGTCTGCATCATACTACATGCACATACACCATGAGCAACAAAGAGAAACGGAAGATGTAGCCACGCACATCCGCAGAGCTTGTACGATCGCTCTCGATTCCGATCTGCAGCGCGAATGTGTTCATTCAGTGAAGGAAGGAGGCAACCTCCATCGGACTACGCACCATGAAATGGCAGAACTTGTGGGGTCATTTGAGGTGAGCAGAGCACAATGCAATACATGAGGCGACTTACCACCTAACCGTCGGCGTCAGCCTTGCCAGTAAAAGACTGCTGAAATGTGCGTACCAGACGAGGGACACTCTGTCGTTTCTCAACCGACACGGCCAGTGGGCCCGGCGACGCCGCAGCCAGCATCACGGAGGCCAACACCGTTGCAGCGAACTTGATAAGCATGCTGGATCGCAATTTACGAGTAGACGACTCGTTGACCACCATGCGAAGCAGAGCGCGCTTTATAGATGCTCGACGGGGAATGCTCTTTCATGTGCAGATGCCTGCACACGAGGGACGCGCGAATCATCGGGTCTGCTCACCAGTTCCAAGAAGATCTGGACTGTGCAGAGAATGATCCTGCGACTCCTGTAATGAACAGGATGCGTTCCAACCAGTGGGTCACAAGACCGTTCAGGCATGATGGAAAAGGTCAGTTGTTGGCGCCAAGCTGATGCAACGGCGGCTCATAATCGGCGAGCTAACGAGAATGACCATCCATTACTCACCTGTATTGGCTTCCAATTCCTTTCGTCCGGATCAGGATTTCAGCTGATTCAGCTCCGTGCATTTGCTTCCGTATTGACCGTAATACGGTCCAGTTGACGGAATCATGCAGCGGTGACGTAGCACTATTTGAATGAGGCTATAAAAATAAAACGAGGCTGAGCAGTGAGAAGCAGGACGATGACGAATGCAGAACGCACTTGAACCGCACAGACCATGCGCTTCAAGGCGGAGTTCACGAGGAGAGCATTCAAACAGGAACCAGAAGGCGTATCAGCAGGTGCACGAGTTCCAAGACTGAGAGCACCACCACAGAGGTGCCACTGCAAAACTTGAAAGAGAGTCACAAGCAGAAGAAGGGAGGTCACAGCCACTGATGGAAGTGATGGGGGCTATGCTCGGGCCGGCGGCATCCCTTAGTTTAAAATGGAAATTCGGAACAAATCAGAACTGTGCAGTTACTGGCGTACATCCTCCACTGGCAGACGCGTCGTTGAATTTGGCTGGACTCTGAAGGAGGGCCGCAGGAATCTCCACACCCATGACTTGGGAATGTATCCCAGACAACGCAATGTATTGATCACCTGGTGTTCAAGAATCAAACATGGAGCGTGGTGAACCATGCGCGCGCCGTCTGAGAGTGCGCTTTCTTATGTAATGAGATGAAGTGAACACGAAATCAGCGACGTGCCTTCGAATCTATTATGAACATGACGTTCGTCCCTCTCGCCGTCAAGCACTTGAAATACCGGGTACTTTCTTAGATGGTCAGAGAATCGGACTCGTGTCTGCGCATCCCTCGAGAATATTTTGTGTTGCTACTTGATCGCACAGAGAAGCATGTGTTTTTCCTCGCACAGAAGCATATTTAAACCAGCGAGCGAGACGCCCTCGAGAATGTTGTGTTGGTCACTTGCTACATGATCGCACAGACAAGCATGTGTTTTTCCCTGCACAGAAGCATGTTTAATTTTAAACCAGCGATCGATAAGATCGCTATCAAGTACTTCGCGAGATATTCAGCAGTTTCATCGCTCTCGAGACACTTTTGGTAGCTTTTGGTAAGTTCTGCGAATCCGCGATCGTCGGTGGATCCGGGGACCTTATTTTAAACATGACCTCTTGTGATGGCCGCGCCGATTGCGATCGCTGGGGATCCAAGAAGGTGAAAAACTCTGGGCGACATCAATTCTGACAATACCTGTCGAGTGGAGGTGTTGGATTCAAGCTGAGGTCTGAAATGAATATATAAAATATGTGGATGTGTAGCTTCTCCTAGTCTCTCGTAGACAGACGCTCCAACAAAATGAAGCTCGTACCTTAAGCTTCTCCCTCCATTCACTACTTCAAAAATCTCAATTTCAATTTGACTTATGAGGCTTTAGGGATGTTGGAATAAGCGAGGCCGCCGATTCAAATTTCCTTTAATTCTTTCCAAATGGCCGGAAATGAACGACCACGTGACTCAAATATTCTCCGCGTTTGATTTTGAAAAAAAAACGCGTCCTTCCCGGGTCCAAAAAAAACACCCCAATCGGAAGTATGCTGGGGGAGAGTATCGATACTGCACCCACAGATTATATCAAACTAGCCTTTGGGGTTTAGGCATGAGGCCAAGAGTTTGAGACCGCTCGGGTAACCAATGTCCACGGCTGCGAGACTGCAGCGATTCGTATTGGTGACACTTGACTGTAAAATTTGAATCAAGCTGAACCCGCAGTCGGCTTCATTTATCACATGTCGGGTTCCAACGAGTTTCACGGCGTACCTTGACATGAAGTTTTTGACGCGTCGTGCGAGCATCGAGGACTCTCGTGAAGATCATTATACCCTGTTGCACCCCCTCCAATTTCGGATATATCCCCCTATCCCTCGCTATCTCCTCGCCCGCTTAATCTTTGGTGGCAAGGACCTTGCCATCATTAAATTTTAATCACACATTCTACGAGTACCGGGAGCCTACTTCTACAGAAACTCCCAATATTATGTTGGTTATTTGAATGAATACCCCCGAAGTTCCTTTCCTTCTTCGCTGCAACACTCCCCTGTGAAGTGCAGGAAAGCTGCTGCGTGTGGGCTGCTTGTGCCGCGTTGTACTTCCCTAGAGAAGTATCAGGCGAAAAATACAATTCTCCCCGGAGGGTTTTGGAAAACACCAGTGGCAAACACGGTGGACACCATCGTTTCCGACGAGACCACACATGCCTGCAACACCGATCGATTGTGCTCTACTTCATGTTCGGTAAGTTCCTGAGAAGGATAATGCTCTATTCTGTTAATCAAATAACCCATAGGCCGGAGACCGCTTTCCGCGCTCGGAATGGTACACTTATTTCAGCGCCGCCGGCCAGTTCGCACATGGCTCGAAGATTTCCCGACCATCCACACCGAAGGGGGTCTGCCTGGGTCCGACTCGGCGGGCATTATCGCGTTTATTCGTGAACGCCTCGTAAATTTAGGTGATACTCCCGGTACCACTGATGTGGCTGAGGCAGATATTGAGGCACAGATGCTGAAGGTTGAAGCAGCGGCTGAGGCGGACGAGACCCTCCGTGTCGCGAGGTGGTTCGAGATTACCAGCGTGTGCAGACTTGTTCCAAGCCTGGGTTCCAAGCCTGGCCCGCTGAGTCTGGGATACATTCTGTGACGAAATCCCGTTGATAGACGTGGATCTCGGGATGAGTAACATTTTTGCGAGCGAAGCGAAGCAATTCTTGCCTAACACGTGACGAGGAGCAGGGGATAGATTTTGCAGAAAACAAGAACAAAGCGTCAGCGCGGTGGCTGACCACCCTCTGCGGAAAGAATGCCTTCAAAAACGTTCAATTCTTCCTCTATCGGGATGGAAATAGCACCAAAAGATGCACCTTGATTACGCCTTTCGATTGATACCGTATTCTGCCCAAACGACGAGGAAAAATATTGGGAAGGAAAGGAGAAATGTAATCGTGATTACGCCTTGGTCTTCTTCGCGAGCATTTGCGCTTTCAGCGAATCACTAGTAGATACCAAAATTATTAAACCGTAGGAATCTCGACTGTGGATATTGGAATGATTTTTGGCGCAGGTCAGCGCGCGCGTCCCGGAAAAAATAATGGCCACATATTACGGACCACTGTACATCCTTCAAAAATAATGTGCTGCACATTGCTAAATCTTCAACTCCACATAAAAAACAGCGGTATTCAGCACACGCCGAAGTGAGACGCCAACCCAACACGCAAGCGCAAGCGACACACGTACCTCGTCCACAGCCTTGGTTCTCACCATAAAAACAGTAGAAATGAACGCCGGCAGTTGTTCGAAGGCATTCTGGCAGCAAGTAGCGCATTTCGATGCGTCGAGTGACGGTGGAGATCGATACCTGGAGACTAGCCTGGCTGAGGACGTCTCCCCAAACTTTTGAGGTATTCATCCAACCAAAGCCGAACCTCCTGGAGGGCACCATCGCTGAAATACCCGGCCAGCTTTGCCGCCTCACAGGCGCGACAGCTGAACCAGACGTAGTCATTGAGTGCAGAAACCCATCGCAAGGCCTCCGTGACAGCCTTGGCGCTGGCAGAACAGCGAGTGTGGCTAATAGTGGAGGAGATTGTGAATGTGATATGCAGGGATATAAATGTAGTCCAGCTCGGGAGGAGCAACCGAATCGACGACTCGGACTCTGAGTGGAACTGATAATGCTTCGCGCGCCGCCTTGATTGCCACATCCTTCCACGCGTGATTGAAGGCGATGGCATATATATAATACAGCGAGAGGCTAAGCGGTGAGGTACGTCTCGAGATGAGCTTTTGGCGTCGGCACGACCCATTGGATGTCGTATTTCGAGATCAGGACTTCCAGGATCTCCCGCAACTCGTCTAGTGTCCAAACAACCGCCAGATAGCCCCGAGATAGAAGAATCGCAATATTATGGGCGATCGAGAACAGCCGAACCCTCCTGGACTGGGATGCTTGGAAGTGCATTGCAGGACTTGATTCCGGCTGAGGCAGGGTGAAGATGTCGCGGGAAATCGTTACGGGCTGCGCCATCGGAAGATCGAAGGATAACATCGACACCTGAGCATCGGCAAAGCGGAATACCGGGATACAAGAAGGACCCGACGTGAGTGTCATCTCGGTTTCCTCGATGGAAAGTAAGGGGCTGATGGATAAACCGCACAAGACCATGTGGAGACGAACACTAATCTGAAAAAGGAATTTTGAAAGCATTGAGAATCATATACGATACGATAGTAACGATACAAATGAATGAAGAAAGCCATGATGCAGTGACGAGTTCCGAGAGGGAGAGGAGGCGATTGTCGTCTTGAGAATGCCAGAAGCAGCCACGAGTCAACTTTCCAATGTCGCTTTCAAGATCAGCTTCGCGACAGAGAGTATCTGTTTTGGACGCCTGGGGTTCATGATCAAGGAGAAAGGTGGTGCATGCACAGCCACTGATTGACAACTTACTCCAACGCTTCAAGTTGCCGTGGCACTCGACGTCGAGGACGACTCCCGAGCGTCCACAGGTCCTCCTCAGGCTTATTCTCCATAGCGGCCTCCTTCGGTCTGGATCGTAACGCTTAAGTCCCTCCCCTACTCGATGGCGTGCTATACTAGCCGTGGCGTCGTCTGACTCTCTACGGCTACTCAGAGACTCTTTTTGATTTGCTCTTGCGCTGGTGTGCTTACGAGTTCAAGGCAGGACGAGATTGATTTTCGGAATCGCCCCCGCCATCCCTGGTCCAGCTTTGTCGGGAGGTCAGGCTTCGCAGCAGGTAAGCGGCATGTTCTAGTACTAGTATCGAGCGCTTACATTGGAGATGAGGACCCGCCCAAACGCGACCAGGCTGCCATCATCGGCCGCCGCGAGAGCATTGGCGCGGCCAAATCCGCCTGCGTGAATGAGCGGCCGCGGCGCCCAGATCGCGCGCAGAGCATCGTTTGACTCACGCGCGCCGACGGTGCCCTCCGCGCGCAGCTCATACCCGCTTATCCGCGGCTCGATAAGGTGCAGGTACGCGAGTGTCGGGTGGCGTGCAGCGAGCGCAGATACGAGGTACCGGCTCGCGGCTTCGGCGGGGTCAGTAGTGCGGTGCGGCAAGGCAAGGACTCACAGTGTACTTCCACGCCGTCAAATCCGCTGCGATGGCGTTCCGCGCCGCCTTGGCGTATATTGCGATGAACGCCTCCATTTCGGCCACGCTGAGCGCGCGCGGGCGCGCACTTCGGCCCGTCCGCGGCACGTCCGACACGGAGACGTATGGGAAGGTCCGGCCTCGCCCCCACGGCAGCCAGCTGCGTGGGCTCCGCGACGCGCCCCAGTGCCCATAGCTGCATGAAGATGAAGGAGCCCTTCGCGTGTACCGCCGCCGCTACCTGCATTCTTTTATTCGGTCAGCCAGCGCTCCCCGCACTGCGGCGTCCACACCTCTCTCCAGGCCGCGATCTGGCCGGGCCCCATATGCCCGGCACGTTTGCTAGCCCGCCTGCGCGCACGGCGATGAGCGTGGACTCGGTGATGAGGGGCGTGCCGGGGCGGGTTGCGCGCTGGGCGTAGTATTCCGCCGCGAGGGGGACGTACGGAACGTGCTCCGCGCTGGCCTTGAAGCGCGTTAGCGGGGCGACCACGACGCGGTGCTGCTGTGCGAGTCGGCGCTAGGGCTGCCGCCCGTGCCCGTGGCCACGGTTCGACGGCACCCGTCGCACGGGTGCCGTGCCCGTTCCGTCGGCAATTTTTTGCGACTTTCCACGGCACGGGTACGGCACGGCTGTTCACCACCACGGCCCGTTGAAACACGGCCGTTGACCGTGCCGTCCCGTCAAGATTTTTCTGGACCACTCGACGGGCCGTTTGGAGACGGCCCGTGCCGTCGAAACCCCGTCGTTTCCACGGCCGTGCCCGTGACGGGCACGGGTGGCAGCCCTATCAGTGCCGACGGTACCGATTTCGACGGGCTCGAATAAGCGGGGAGCCATTGGAAGATAGAGATAGGTGGTTGTGGCGCAGGCTGAGGAATCGAATTACATCCATGTCAGTTAGGCGGTGCGATCTTCTCGGATGTCCGGTCAACCTCGCGGGAGAGGTGTGTACCAACATGGCCTCTCATCGGGATTGCGTGCTCACTAAAATCAATTGCGTCCGTCCTTCTTCACTTGGGAAATGATGTCCTCTTTTTCGGCGCTCCGACTCGGATGGAAACTTGAAATTTCCTTACCGCTACGGCAACTTTGGCAAGAAGAAACACTCCGATTACCGGGATAGTGTAAATTGCAACCCGGGTTCGTTCTCACCGGTGAGAAATGAATGCCGCCTTCGTCCGTTGCTCATGATCCGACCGTCTCGCTCAAATTTGTTGCAAGATAGATAAACAGCTTTGGCGAAGGGACAATGATAACGCTCCCGCAGAACACCAGCACAATGGAACTTGAAGGGATCGCAATAGTGGGTCGTCGCTGTGAACTCATCTGACTTCACTGATCCAGCATAGGTTGGACTCGCCGCGCAACTGCCATCTGGGCTCCAGTCTTCGACGGACTTCGACTACGCCTCCTTCTGGGACTTCCTTGTGACCAGCGGAAAGGCGTATGAGCCATTGGAAAATGTGTTACCGGATTTCGTTCGGTAAGCGAATAAATTATTGCGACCTGTCGTATGATCATAGACCAAATTTTTCAGGGCGAGTACGCAAGTCAAACTTCCGGCCCAAGGCAGCTTCCTAAAGAATGTCGCAAGCTTCGACAACATTTCTCTCGGTATAAGCACGAAAGACGCTCGAATGACCCCGTATTGCGCGAGACGTTTGTTGGAGTTGTCCTTCCAGGCCCTGCTGGATTCCGGTATCGACTCGCGGCGCCGTAATATAGGATGCTTCATGAGCGGGAATAGGCCAGGGCACATGAACGCGCCGGTAAGTCATTTCAGAAAACAGTTGCGTCGTTCATTGAACCAAGTGGTGCTTAGGGCGCACTCGAAAAAGGGATTGACGCCGAGGGGAGTTTCTCTGGTACACCGTATTCGATGGCGAATCGAATCTCCTACGCCCTCGATCTCACTGGACCGTCCCTCCAGTTGGACACAGCTTGCAGTAGCTCCCTCACGGCTCTCCACCTTGCCGCCACTGCGATCAGGCAAGGAGATTGTGAGGCTGCGCTTGTCGGGGCGGCGCAGATAAATCGAGAGTAAGTCAGACATCCTAATGGAAAGAATTAAATCTTGATATATGATATATAAGGCTATCCGAATGGACAACTTACGTACAAGGCGGTATCTTGGCGGCGGACGGAATGAGTAGGCCGTTGGATGCCGAGGCTGCCGGGTTTGTCCTCATTTGTCTCGCATCACTGATCCGAACCTGACTTGTCTTCTCCTCCCTCTGCAAAGATTTGGCCGGGGCGAAGCCGCGGTCGTCGTCGTTCTCAAGCCTCTGAAAGATGCGATTCGAGATCATGACCACATCTATTCTGTGGTTTTAGGCTCGGCCATCAAGGCCACCGGGTCGCAGATGCCACTCTACGTTCCCAACGGCGCTGTGCTAGAAGAATGCATTCGGCGGGCGTATGAAAGATCTGGTCTCAACCCTAGCGATGCGGACTACGTCGAGCTACATGCCACAGGTATTTTACTTCGAAGTTTTATTTCAAGAATGTCCTAACTCGCATCCAGGAACGTCTGTCGGAGATCCTATCGAGGCCAACGTGGCTGGACGGCTCTTTGCAAAAGACAAGCCTGAGGACGGTCCTGTTGTTCTCGGAGCTATGAAAGGCAACATTGGGTATGCGTGTCACAAGTGATACTTGGCAACCCGCGCTGATTAACGTTCAGACATCTAGAAATTGCCGCCTTTCTTGCAGCACTCGTCAAGGCCTGTTTGATTTTCGAGCATGGCATGATTCCGCCCTCGGTTAATTTCTCTCAGCCAGCGACGACGATTAACTGGGAAACCTTCGACGTCACTGTGCCGGTCCAACCCATTCCGCTTGGCTGCCGTTCGTCCTCAGGCAGATCGATCATCTCTATCTCGAGTTTTGGAATCGGCGGCTCTATGGGCCACGCTGTTGTGCAGGCGCCTCCCACCCCTATTCCAATGACGGCTGAGGTCACGGCAACGGCCCCGATTCTGTTCTTGGTTGGAGGCTTGTCTTCGAGCGCTGTTGACGACATTTCGCGCGGCGTCCTGGAACTGGCTGCAGATGATCCCAAAATTCTCCGCGACTGCGCTGTGACGCTCTCTCGCCGCGCGCGCCAGCTTCCGTGGCGCAAGTTCTTCACAATCCCACCATCAGTAAGCCCTACTGCCGATGTCGCGACCATCATACCCCGCGAACCCTTCCGCCTGGCGTATGTTTTCAGTGGGCAGGGCCCGCAGTATCTGGAGATGGGCCGCCAATTATTCGCAGAATATCCTGTTTTCCGAAATACCATCCTTGAGCTGGATGATGTCTACCGCCGCGTCACAGGAGCGTCCCTGGTTGAATCGACTGGGCTATTCGCTCCCTCCGCATCCCCCACAATTATACTCCCAGACTTTGGGTGGCCCACTATCCTCGCTGCCAGTTCTGTCGCCATGGTCCAGATCGCACTGTGCGACCTATTGAAATCGGTCGGCATTGTTCCTGATATGGTGGTGGGGCACTCGGCTGGGGAGACTGCCGCTGTGTATGCGTCTGGCGCTGGTCCGAAGGCCATGGCTATCGAGATCGCAATCGCTCGTGGAGAAGCGATGTCATGTACGGAAAGCAAGGAGGTCGGAATGGTGAGCCTCGGATGCAGCGCCCCACGGGCCGAGGAGCTCATCGCATCTGTCACTGCCAACGACACTGGAGTTCTGGAGGTGTCGTGCTTCAACGCCCCAGATTCCGTCTCCGTCTCAGGCACCGCAGCTCTCCTCGACAAACTCGTTGACTTGGCGCAGCAGAAGGATATCTTTGCGCAACGGATTCGCACCATGTTGCCTGCTCACTCTTCGTTCATGGATGGCATTAAATCCAGCTACCTCGCCAAGATGAACGACATCTTTGCACGCTACCCTGGATCTCATGTTGCCCAAATCCCTGTATATTCGACATGCCGCACGGCTCAGTTCGTGGACGCCTTCACACCGAGCTATTTCTGGGACAATTGCAGGAACCCTGTCCTATTCAGCAAGGCAGTTTCTGATTCGCTATCTGCAGCTCCCATTTTTTTGGAGGTCGCCTGCCATCCTGTATTGGCATCGTTTATCCTGGCGTGGGGAGTCGTAGATAGCCGGGTGCTGTGCCCCATGCGCAGGCCTTCCGGAAAGACTAGACCTTCCGCGTCATCGAACGAGTCGACATTGTTCTTGACTACTCTCGGCCGCCTGTCGCTCCTTGGATCGAATTCCCTTGACCTCAGTGGCCTGTATGGAGCGTCTGCATATAAATCGAAGCTTGTCGAACACCCACTCGCTCCCCGTACCATCCCACCTCCCAAAGTATTGTCTTCTCAAGGCAACATTCGCATGATGGAGGGCCGAGGCCCTCTTTCGTCCGCGAATCTGCGCATAAACAAGGTCACTCATCCAACCCTCGCCGAGCATGTCATAAATGGTTCGTGACATAACTCTCTCACTGTTCTCATGTGAATCATCGCGTTCCGTAGGGGAACCGATCTTTCCAACAACCGGATTCATCGAAATGGTGCGCGAATATCGTCGCATTGGCAGATGATGACTGACTCGGGAGGCTTAGCTTCTGGAATCTGGGGCAACCTCCTTGCGAGAGGTGGAGTTGGTGTCGATTTTGTCCCTGGCTGCGACTGCGCCGCTCGAGGTCAGTCTCCAGAGACTCAAGACGGCTTGGTCCATCACGACGGGTGTGGTGTGTGAAATTCCAAACAGACTCGGGCCTTTTATTGAACGCGTTGA
This sequence comes from Mycena leptocephala, assembly GCA_029378395.1. Taxonomy (NCBI): domain Eukaryota; kingdom Fungi; phylum Basidiomycota; class Agaricomycetes; order Agaricales; family Mycenaceae; genus Mycena; species Mycena leptocephala. The sequence goes on along the minus strand of JARJLF010000371.1, from coordinate 183,209 downwards.
CACGGCAGGGGTCCCGCGAGCGCGAGCATGCCCGTGGATTTATGGAAACTTCAAACCCAATGGAACCTCCGGTAGCGATGGATCTTGAAGCCATTTTCAAGCGCCTACCGATGTTGGACTCTGACGGTGCGTTTGATCACAAAAGGCGATCACTTCTCATGCATCGCAACCCATAGGGTTCTATCCATCACTGCAGTCGCTGGCAGCCTATGGCCCACACTTTCAACGAATTGTGAGGTGCCGCGGCGGGCCTTCGGAGGTCATCGCAGAAATCGAGGGCCTTCGCGCGGACGAATTGTGCGTTATCGAATGTAATTATGCTGGTCTACTCACGTTTCTATCCTACTCCAGGGCGGATGCTTACTTGTTGCATCCGGCAATTATGGATGCCTGTATCCATATCACGTTCCACCCAGACGTCTCCAAGCAATATTCCAAGGACATCATCTATCTCCCATCTGCCATCGAGCACTTCATCTTCTATCGTCCCAACAATAGTGCTGGAAACTGGTTCTCTCACATCACTCTCCGTCAATGGACACCGGGTAATATTGATTTGGTATTCCTTTCGCGTAAATGGCTCACCAGCGCGCAGATTCTCGATCATACGATATCTTGATCACAGATTCATCTGGTTTGGCCCTTTGCGAAATTCGGAACCTGAGAGTTCGGAAGTTCATGCCCGGCGGGCCGATTACGGTGCAGCGCAGATTTGAGTTGATCTTCCAGCCGCTCCCAGCCACCGATCCTGCCGATCCCTCCCCGACTCCCGATTTTCTCTTCCTCGCGCAGAAACCACTCTCTTCTGCCGCTCCGGCTTCTGACGACCTCCGCCACGTCTATCCGTACACATTCAGCCAAGAAATGACATTGCAACGGCAACTCAAGGAGCTTGACACATCCGTCTCGACCACCATTTATCTCCTGGCGATGCAAGGACGAGATGCAGATGCCGCGCTCGGTCTGTGTGCCGTACTGAAGCGGGAAATCCCATCGTGGGATATCCGACTGGCCATTTTCGAGTCTTGCCTCGACTTCTCCAACCCGATCCCGTTACTGACTCGTCATATGGGTGCATTCAGTGACGGAGAGAATGTTTTATCGTTTGACGAGGACGGTGCTGCGCATGTTCTGCGTGTGGTGTTCTCTTCACCCCCGTCCTCCGTCAAGCGGCAGAGCTTATTGAACGGCAATGCCGAGCCAGGCTGCACCGATACTCGCGTCACCCACTCAGCTGCTCCCCCGTTTCGTAGTGATCGCACCTATATCCTCCTTGGCGGCATTGGCGGCCTTGGTGTCGACCTCGCTGTGTGGTTATACGAGGTGAAATTCATCCGCCCCTCGATCAATAGAAACACGGTCTAATGAACATTCCTAGCACGGGGCAAGGAATCTTGTTCTCACATCGCGTAGGGGCATTGACTCACTGGACACCGCCAAAGATGCCATAACGCTGGCGAAAGTCGCATATTTGGAAGGCCGGGACGAACTGACTCTTCGCCTCGAGAAATGTGACGCCGCGGATGTTGATCAGATGAGCGCTCTCCTGTGCAGCTTACCAGCTCCTCCCGCCGGCTGTTTCTACATGACCATGGCCCGCTCTGACGCCTTGTTTCTCGACCAAACTCCCGAGGCCTTCCGGGCCGTACATGATTCCAAGCTGAGGGTCTTTGAGATTTTTACGGAGCTAGTCGAAATCCAGAGACTGGAATTTGTGGTCGCGATTTCATCGTTCAGCGGCCTCGTTGGAATACCCGGGCAGTCCAATTATGCGAGGTGTGTATCATCGCTAGCCTGTATGAGTGCAAGTCATTTAGTGGAGTGTTCGCAGTGCATCTACTGCTCTGGACGGCGCTATGTCTCGCTATCCAAATGCATTTTCGCTGATAGCACCAGAAATTTTGGATGTGGGGTATCTGGTTGGTTTGCGGGATCTATGCACCCATAACTCCACTAATAGATGATTCCAGGAGCGGACCGGTTCTGTGATTGTCGACTGTCTTCCGACCTGCTCCGCGGAAGGTATGTAGAAATTTCACTTGGTCAAGACATTTAACTCAGGCGACGATGTTAGCTCTATGGGTGTTTCTGGAGGACGCACTTCGAAAGCTGGATGAGTCCCCATTCACTCGCTACATTCCGGACGTCTTCCGGACGCCAGGTGACCAGACAGTCTTACCTGGTTCCCCGCGCACCGCGGCAGTTGCAAATCGCCACAGGAACAGCGAGAAGAGATATTCCGTCGGGTATTGGAGCTTCTGGAGGTGGAGGCGATTGATTTTGATGCCGAACAACCTTTGACCACATACGGGCTGGACTCCATCAGCGCGGCGAGATTGGCATCCATTCTACGTCCGTTCGGCACTTTCTCGCAATTGCAGCTGCTCGGTGGCATCACCTGGTCGGAGATGGAGAGCGAGCTGGTGTACTCCACTCAGAGCGACAACGCGCAGGGTGAATCTGTCCCGCTCCCCGACAGCAGCCCAGCCACGGGTATTCTCCTCGATATTCTCGGCGTTTCACCAGAGAATTTCTCGCCCAAGGTACCTCTCAGCACGTATGGCATGGACTTGCCGGAGGCTACACGGGTCTCGGTCGCCCTGGAGCCGTTTATAACCGTGACTGCGGTGCAGCTCATGAGTGAGATGAGCTGGGCGAATTTGCTAGCGGTCGTGGAAGCCGAACGGCTCGCACAACCACTCGTCCAGATCTGCCACGGATCGGGCACCCCCTCATCATTCTGCCTGCCGGAAATGGTTCCATCGGTGTATTCTATTCCCTCCAAGAACACTACGAAGGCGAACTTTGGGGCCTGCAGATCACGGAATCGACCCCCATGGACTCGTTCACGGGGTTGGCTGCATTTTGGAAGGAGCAAATCTGTGCGAGGTGGCCGCACGGTCCCTATCGAATCGCCGCTTTCTGTGGCTCTGCCGTTCACGCAGTCGCCATGGTCAAGATGCTGGAGGACGCCGGGGAGGAGGTCATTCAGCTGACATTTATCGACCACAGCCCGACCGTGATCATTCAACTCGAAGAGATGTTCAGGGACCCGAGCGCGGTGGACTACGAGGCCTTCAGGACCAAGCTGGTGCTCGATTTTCTGCAGAGCGATCCGACCATCGCGGCCCCGATCTTGGCCAACTACGAGGCTGCTGCGCATGACCCGGAGGCACAAATTAGCCCACGCCTTGGGTTTCACATCGAGAAGGCGTGGGTTCCGATTTTATACGAGTTTCTGCACGAGTTCTACCCGACGAGCATCGAGAAGTCTTACGACAACTTCATAGGTCCATACGATGCGTGGGTGTCGTCGGTAAAGGCACCGATGGCCGTGCTGGTTGCGGAATGGGGAGCTGCGACCTCGCCGCTATTGGGCCGCTGGCCTGACCTGGGAGCGAGTTTGATCTCCAAACCAGTGCGCGTCGACTATATCAGCGGGGTCGGCCATTTCGGGATATTTGGAGATGCACGCACCGCGCGACTGCTCGCCCTGAGTCTTTGAAGGAATGGATCCGTCTAGTTGAGTATTATGTAGCAATACGATGTCATGTTCGCGTCGGGATTATTGAAATAAACAATCATCTTCGTGCCGTATACTTCAAGTTATTATCTGCGACTGCCTATCCGGCCAGACTAGCTATCCGGCCACTTGGGTCCTGTAGCACTGGTAGATTGATTTTTGGGCAAAGTTCGAGTTGTATAGGGGAAAATAGACACATACGACCCTAAAAACCAGATTTGAGCCCATTTGATCAGATTGACGTGATGCTGTGCCAGATCTCTGATTGGCGGGTAATCCCGAACACGGTTTCCTTATTGGTCAGCCGTCTTTTTCTCAACAACCGCTTCATTTTCACGACTTCTGCTGCTCATTCTGACCACACGACACCTGGCTACCCCTAGATGCTCACCCTGTCAAAATCTGATCTAGTGGTTGTTGCAATAACCTCAAATATTGGTGAAATATTGTCAAAATATCGAAATCTGCATCAGAAGGGGTATGCGCTCCAGATCCTTTGGCCAGTTTCACCATGCCCATTACCTATGCAAGACAACATTTCATACCCACTGCTAATATTCCGTCATGTTTCAAACACTTTGCTCTCGTATTAGTTGGTGTATGCGTCCCTGGCCGGATACCTAGTTTTTGCCGCTTTGGGACTTGCCCCGGCAAAATATTCACTGAGCCACGAAATTGTTACCAAATGTATTGTGTGTTGATACATCTCATTCCTAAGATCCTAGCCTTCGTTATGATGTCCTAAAGCCCTTGGTAACTCGATGCTTTCGCGTTCAAAACTCCTCAAACTGCTAAGGTGGCCGGGTACCCAGTCACAGATAATATATGATACTCTAGAATATGGTAGCAGAGGACCAGACTGCGTCTTTGAGTTTAACGGTCGCCTTCAGCCTACGTATGGCTTTTCAATGCCGTCAAAAGAGACAGTGGCAGTGGTTTGTTGAGTAACTAACTAGTGCTGGCCAAATATGAATACGATGCAGTAAAAACCGTATCATATACATAGCCGTATTGTGTCCAGCCTTGTGAGTCGTATCATATCTGTATCGTATTATCTCATATCCCTATTCTATAGGTGAATATGAATATATTCTGAAAGTACAAAGAAGCTTCAAATGGGCTCAAAAGCATCACGAACGTTCAGCGAAGCTTCGTATAGATGGTATGTATGCCCACATACAATCTCTATGGCACAGAACAAGGCAAATCAAGAGCAAATTGTCGATCATTGAGCAGGAACACGCACTAGCACGGTGGCACGCAGCTTGGTGGAACGAGGACAGAAAACCGAGTCGAAATGAAGCTTGAGATTGTGTGTCGCGTTGATTCAGGAGATATATGCTTGAAAACAGAAGAGATCAAAAAGAGACAGGGACTGATAGGGACTGTTCAGGATTGATTAGATTGGATTCCATTACGAGATTCCATTACTTAGATTGCGAACCTTTTTTTTTTTTTTTGATCTCCGTTTGATCTCTGTGCAGACTCTTGGCGGTCACCACCATCTGGACATGGAAAACGGCGATCCGCACTGAGTTCCCGACACTGGTATCACCGCAAGAGGTTTCAAGGCACGACTCAACTCAAACAGGACCTTTGCCTTCTAGATGCCCATTCCGGAGTCGCACCATCTTACGATATCAAAATAAAATAAAATAAAAATAAAAATCAACTTAAAGTCGCCGTGCTGCTGCAAAATGTTCACTCGAGTATGCAATACGGTCTGTTCAATACCACGTTGCTCGTAATGAGGCCTGCGCTTAGACCTCGTTGAGGTCCGGTCTCCATCTCGCCTGTTGCTTTGGTCTCTGTCTCGGAGAGCTCGGTACCACTTCACTTATCTGAGGGAGTTGTCGCCCTAGATGAGGATTCGATGAAACTTCGATCTATATCTCGTCTGGTAATGTCTTTTTCTCGGAGTCATTCACTAATTTGCTTGAGGAGCTCAATGTCCCGTGGGCGTCTGGAATGGCGCTTTGTTCTGCGGTACTTTACCCCTCTTTCATCAGTAAAACTACACGTTTTGCTTTGGCGTCTTTGGCGTCTTTGCCAAGATGCTAAAGACTCCAAAGACACATTTTTTCCCAAGACGGGAGTCTTTCGCTAAGCTAGGTACGAAATCTTGCACAAAGACATGTTGTATTTGGGTGTCTTGGGAGAGACTCATAAGACACGACTTGTCTTGGGAGAGACTCGGTCAAAGACATTTTAAAGCTAAGTTAAGGAAATAAATGTTTGCAGGTAATTAAAAGGAGGAAGTAACTAAAATCACATGGCCATCAAAATTGTCAACAAGATCAAAATGTGAATTTTGCCGGCCGGGATCACGAGAACGATTCCTAAATAAATTTAGGACTTGTGGCCACGAGGCTGCCTCGAGGCAGCCGACCTTGTCGAGCTTTCCTTCCATCTCGGTGCGTCCGACGTCTCTGTGCCCTGCGTTCACTGAGGCACTCTTCAAGTTATCAACCTAGGTCTTATTACCATGTCCAATTTGCGGTCTGGTGCCGTGCCAAGCAGATGTTACAACTGTGGAAGAGGCAGGTTGTCGTCGTCCATTGGCCCTCCCTTCATTCTTTCTTTCCGGATGCGCTATAGCCCTTTATTTTGCTATTTTGTCTATCTGTCAGTCGTCGATGCCCCCTCCGGATCTTCCTCACAATTTCATGTTCTGATGTGAAATCGATTCTCAGTCGGCCACTGGGCTGCAACATGTCCCACGTCCAAGACGACTTCCTCATCCTCCGTCTACCGTAATGATGGGACCGCGGTTAAAACGTGCTATAAATGCGGCGTGGTGGGCCATATCAGTCGCAATTGCGCTCAGGAAACAAAGTGTTACAACTGCAAAGAAATGGTGTGTCCTATTCTAGCTTATAGCCTCATAGTCAGCATGTGCGTGAGTACCAACCCCGATTCCAGGGCCACATTAGCCGTGAATGTCCCCACCCGCAGAGGTGCAACGTGTGCAAAAAGGAGGGGTGCGTGGCTTCACTGCCTTCCAAGCCATTTTGATGGGTACATCCCACACACAGACATCTTCAAATCGAGTGCCCCCGGAGATTGATGGTCGGCGCTGAACTGGAGGCAGCTATCGCCACTCTCTTTCGTGGATGTTCCACTGTCCCAAAAATGAGTCGTCGCGCTACATCTGGTTGAGGATTGAAGCTCGGTGGTTCCCAGGAATGTCTGAATACATACGAGCGTCTGTGGCACCTTGTTCATAATCAATTCAAATAGTTATAATCCATACGTTTCCCCCCAATTGTAGTCCCTATGACGAAGAGAAGCACAGTCAGGGAGGGCTAGTACTTATCTTGTTCAGACATTTTCAGTCTGGTTTTATAGACCACACTGCCTTGGATTGTGGCCCACAACCCCAGCATCACACTTTTCATACTTTTTTGTTGACGCACCAGATTAAACCAGTTAAATCAATTCAGCCGACCCGGCCAAATAAACTGATCATCGGGGGAAAGCTGCAGTCTCCGAGATTGTGCCATACACCAGCATTGGGACTTGAAAGATACTGAGGGCGGCCCGAAGGTTTTCAAAGCTCCGAACTATGGCCAGTATTTGTTTGATCCTTTATAATTAAACGCTCGGTCATAGTGCTCTTGACGATTGCTCAGTTTCCTGGATATATGACTAGGCAAGACAATGCTGATGTTCAGAGTCGAGGGGAGGATTTTGCTGGCCACCTCGGAGCGCGGGGAGGTGTTGAATTAGTGTCAGTACCGGTTTGAGACCCCCATGAGCAGACATTGATACGGGATGAATGGGCCATAGTGACTACGGCAAGAAAAAGAAAGGCGGAAAAACAGGTTCGAAGAAGACCAAGAATGTCTGGATGTGGCGATGGACCAGCCGTGTTTCCGAGGTGGGCAGAGCGAGCAAGACGTGATACCAAAATTAAAATTAAAATCGGCGCCGAAAACACGCAAAAGAATGATGCAGGCCCCTGAATTTGAGGTGTGCAGCGTTCGACGACAGAAATAAGTGTTGGGTTTTTGTTGCATCAGGGGAGAAAGCGACATCTAGAAGTGTGGCGCTGATTTCAGCGTCCGTCCAACGGGACACGCAATGCCGCCGACTCATGGACTTTTGGTTCGCGACTACTGCTTCGTTCTCTCTGTCAGGGTCACCTGCATAATTCAGATTCACATTAATCGGATGAGTAGTAATCTCATCAGAGTAAAACTAACTATAACCAAACTCGCTTGTCCACCTCGGTCTGTCATTCCAAACGCAACCTGCACCCAATGCCTAAGGATTGATCATGACGATTAAATTTATGATTCAGGCGCGTGGATTTTTTATTGGCCGGACATGCTGCGAGGTGAGCACTAGCCGGTGATTGGATTGATGGAACGACAGAACGCCGACACAGAACCTACTAACCTTCGGAGCAAATCAAACCAGACCGAAGACGACCTCCGAAACGGTGGAGAGTCTGATAAACCCTCTAGATTGAGAAGTATTCGGATTGATTCTGGGAATTAAGAGAGTAGAGCGTATTTCAATTTCAAAGTTGCAGATGGTTAATCCTCAATTGTCAGTGGCGGAGTTCGAGTTGAGTGCCGAAATCCGAAGTCGAATCTGATCCCGTCGTTGTTCCGTCTAGCTGGTTGCCTATAGGGATAAGTAGACGACGTATAATGTAGAGAGGAATCTTGGGTTTTGAAAGCATTTGGATCAGATACGATACGATACAAACGAAGAAAGCCATGATGCAGTGACGGGTTTCGAGATAGATGAGGCAGTAGTAATTGTTGTCAGAGGCTCAGAGTTCAGATTCGCAAACTTGAACGGGGCTTGGCCAAAATCAAGAAATTTACCCAAATCCCAAAGCGAGACAGCCGCAAGCCATCTTCCGGTGTCGGTTTCGTTACGGAGAGTATCCGTTTTGGACCAAGTGGGTGGGAGGAGAAAAGGAGTTGTGGCGGTGCAGGTGGCACAGCCGCTGATGGACGGCTTGCACTCAACGCGATGGACGACTCCAGTCTCCCGAGCGTCCACAGAACCTCGATATTACCCATAGGGGCTTCCTTTGGTCTCGGATAGGATAGCAACGCTTAAGCTTCGCTCGAATGGCTTGTTATACTCGCCGCCGTGGCCAACGTGCATGGCGTCGACTCTACTCTGTGCGTTTTTGTTTCTTTTTGACTTTCTCTCGCACCGGTGTGCTTACGGTTCAAGGCAGGGACAAGACTGATCTTGGGAATCGCCCTCGCCATACGCGGCGTCCTTGGTCGTAACTGTTCGTTCAAATGCTAGCCCTCCCTTTCTCCTCCACCTCCAAAGAATCAATCTTGCTACTTTAGAAATGCAAGGCTAAAGGATGACATCCCCGACAACGCCGAGTGCGACTCTCCGCCCGCGTCCCGGGTTCCATCCGGCAACCTCGCGCTCCGCCCTCCCATCGCGGCGTGGGAGCCGTGCGGACCCGCCGATATCCTCCGCCTCCTTGTCATCAATCAAGCATATACGACGGCCAATCCATGCACGCATGGGACATACCCAGGGCGCGTGTCCTCCGCGCCCCGGGATCCTGTGCTCTCTTCTTTTTCTAGCGTAATCACCACATCGCAGTTTGGCGCGCCGTCCGCCTTCCCTCCCTCCCGGCCCCGCTATCCCTTTCCTGCTCGATGTGCGAATGCCGCGAGCAACACATTCGCCCCGCGCCATTCGCGAACGGGATTCCGCAGGCCGGTACCCAGTACCCTTCTCGTGGACCTACGACGATGACACCACCTCCTCGCCATGCTCTCCTTCATCCACGGCGACACGCGACGCACACTCGCGCATATCGGGCGCGCGCCATCGACTTTGATGGTGATGGAGGTAGAGGCGTGCGCAGCTGGAGCGGGAGTTGCGTGGAGAAGAGAATGGAAGGCGCGCCCCCCGTCGACGGAGGTGGAGACGCGCGCGTCTCTGGAGGACATGGAGAAGGGGCACTCGCGCCCATTGCCTCTGAATGGTCCTACTAAGTATACTTGTCGAGGTTTTCGGCTGGGTATCTTGGCTCCAATATGTCCTCTGCTCTACCTGTTGATCTTGTCTGTGTAAACTCCAGCGGCACGCTCGCAGATGCTGTACTGCCACCTCGCAACCTCGGACACTCTTATCGGTCGAATCTGCTGGCGTGAAACAGGTTCTCCACATGGGTGTGGCTGGTAGAGGAATGCCTTTTGCTTGAAGTTCTTTCTCTCGCACTTAATTTTCCTGGACCATCTTGCTGTTCTTTTACCGTGGTCCGATATACCCTCTGATTTCTTTTGGTTTTTAACAGCTGTCACGGCTCTAATTCCGCGGGGCGTTGTCCTGTCCACCCGCTGTGGTGTTTCAGGCAAGTGACTTTCTCCTATCTTAATTACTCCAATAGATGTCCGGCTCGATTCAGATGCTCTCGCATCTGGCAGGGTTTGGACACACCATTGGCTGAATCCTGCCCACGACTTGATTTGGTCAAATCCTTAATAATGGGCATAAAAATGGAAATGAAGTATAGCCCGATACTGAGTATGAAAATGAAAATGAATTATAGAGACTGATACTGCGGATGAAAATAAAAATAAAATCACCCGGACTCGTACTGCCATGCGAAGCAGTGGCCCACAAGCGCACGTTGCTCACACGCAATATAAGCCCACACCTCTGTACAGGAATCGAGAAATACCGCCGACTACATCGGTTTCACTGGTTTTGCGGTCTGGTTATAGTATCGCCTCTCTGCTCTCATCGAACGCGCAAGCCCCTTGCAAGTGACTGCACGTATACCGTTCTGAGTTCGCCAGGCAAAACTACTCTGCCTCCCCTTCCTCCTTGAATCTCCCTCCACGTTGCCTACCCAAGCCCGAGCTTAGTGCGTATATCATCTGCTTAGCACAAAGCTTAGCTGCATAGGACAAACCTCGCGTATCACGGGTAGCGACGGGATTTCCGGGGTATGTCTTGAAATATTATCAAAATTTTGCCACTCGCTATAAACATTTTTTTCGTTGTTTATTGTAACCCGTACTTTGTAGCCTCTGGTTTTAAGGGAAAGCCAAGTTTATAGCTGCTGGTTTGCATCATAATTCAAGTCCAAGAATCAAGTATTGTGATGTCCGCTGTCTACGGCTCCCACGCTCCAGTTCTTTTTGATGCGCCTCTGCATCCTGCCCAAGCCCGCCTCCACAACCCCGTGACCTGCATAAGTGTGTGTCTGTGAACGAAAAACAATAGTGACTTGGTAGCCAAATATTCCAGGCCTCTTTTGGATATCGTCAGAGTTTGCAACTAGCCATGAGAATAATTACTTTGAGCTCGGGGTGCAAATTCGACTTCCTCCGGATCCCCACACAATTTTATGGGACTATACCCTGCCTTGATCTCTCTACTTCACGAGTATAACTCTGACAATGATTATTTGCATGGTATACCTACCCCGATGTCCATCGAATTCGAAGCATATGTCATTTAAAATTTTCCAGGGCCAGTCTCATCAACTTCATGTCTAATGAGCCTCGGAGGATGGCATGGATGTCTGGATCCGCTAATTATGTGGATGATCTAACTTGGGCCCAGGTCGCTTACTTTTAACTTTACTTACCCCTTCGGCATGGCTGATCCGGAGTAACTTGAATTTACTTAGCTTTTCCCACGCATGGCGAAACTAACTTAGTGGCAGGCTACTTATACGGTTCTAAATTCAGTGCATCGACGTCTTAGTAAAGCTTTCCACGTGCCCCAGGCGTGTTCAGAATCGTCATATCATAGAGGATTTACCTAAACTCCGCCTACGTCCAACTGGAAATTTTGGCCGTCCACTCTCTAAATCGGAAAGACGGTTGAATGGCGGGGATTTTCTTTCGTTTGGCTGAAATATGTGCAATAACCATTGTATAAACTCGACACATGCCCCTTGCCTCTGACGTCTTCGGAAATCGGAGGAAACTCTACTTTTCTGCCTGAACTCGGCGACTAGACATCGGATAAATGGCTGTTCTTGTACCCCTCCGAGGACTTTCTCGCGTGTCTTTATCAAATTTGGTAACAGGTCGCCGACAGTGTCACTGTGGTGATCAGTAGACGGTGACCACCACACCCTCACGGTCGAAACAAGATTTTATGAGCTAGCTTTTAATGCAGACAAGCCCTGTCTATCGTAGATCCGATGGAGAGGTAAGACTGAACAAGAATCCAGCCTTCCATTTTTCGATGGTGGTGGTTCGGGACAATGAGTCCTTTGGGTGCTGGCAGGACCAAGGCCGCGTTCTGCTAATCAGCTCGAGCCAGCTCCATTTCGAGCTCGCAGCATTACTATGAGTGATTTTTCCCGTGTTTCCAAATTCGCTGCGATCGAAAGTACGTCGATGATAGTCAAAATGGCTATATAGAATTGATTTATGGCACAAAGCACCGACCCAACTCATTAATATTCATCCTGTCCAGACGTCCGAGATGCCCGAGAACATATGGAAATAATGAAATTGGTTTCTTGCTCGCGCCAGCACTGAAAATAACTCTTTTAAAATCTGTTGGAGTGTCACTGAAATTACAGTGGATTGCGAGGATTGTGAGCCTTGTAAGACTTTACCAGGTCCTCCAGCTTTTTGGCGATCTGTACATCACAAATTTATTCCGACAAAATGAATTTATTTCACCGCCTCAATCTGTACTGTCAACAGTCGGATGAAGGCACGTTCTGCGAAAGTGCTATAATTCTGAACTACCGTCGATTTCCGTAATAACCCCAGTTTCCGATACCCATGACGAGAAATTGAACTCTTCAACGCCGTTGTTGTTCATGTTGTATTCATTCGGGGTCCTAAGGGGCGTGTAAACAGGGATCCTTTTATACTTCATACGTGGTTGAACCTACGTGCGGGCGAATTCCAATAAATGACCCAGGAGACGGTCCTGTGAGAACTGTCTAAATCCAAAACCGTACTCGTCCTCGTTCACACCGATTGGTGTGGGTTGTGCTCCAATGGGAGGATCGACGAGGCGCTGGACTGTCTGCCCGGCCGTGGGCGGCCATCTTGTTCCTGTGCCCAACACTCTTGCAGTAGTTCCCAAATGTGATCAAACACCTCTCGGTCCTGCCTAAGAACAATAGGCCGCGCTGGTCGAAGTCCCTGTACAACACCAATAGCAGCTTCCACTTCACTTTTTCATGGAAAAAAGTTTTCCCTGACAGTGTCTATTGAAATAATAAGTGAGAGCTGATCTTTGATAGGTAAGACAACAAACCTCATAACACACGCAGGCAAACGCATATATATCCGAGCCGAAATGGTCTCTTTGTCCGCGAATCAACTCTGGTGCTTGGTACCGTAAGGTTCCTCCTCGAGAGCACTCATTGAGCTCAGAAGAACTCATTTCCATCACAAGGGCGATGGAAGACAAGCCAGACACAGCGATGCAGGCTCTGTGTGAGTGAGTGACCAGAATGTTCGCCTGCAACTTTTAGTTGGAAGCGCACCCAGTGGCAGGAAAAAAATATTCAACTTACCGCCTTGAGATCCCCATGTAAAACATGTTGGTTATGCAGATACTCGACACCCGAGGCTATATCCAATATCTGAGGCGAAAATGTCAGATTGCAACTTTTTTGAAATACCATGTTTTGGTTGCCTACCAGGGAAGTGCGGACAATATCTGTTGGGATGGTCTTTAAAAACTCTGCAAGGTTCCCGTTTTCCATCCAGGGCGATATGAGGCAAAGTCTATTCTCCAGGTAATATAAGCCCAAGAAAGGAAGTATGTTGGGATGGGACAGTTGACGCAAAATCAGAGCTTCACGTTTGAACACCTGAGCAGATGAAGGTGAATTGGAATCCTTCGCCAAATCGAATTCAGACCTTCAATGTGTCCCGAATGTCGGACTGCTGGACTGCGCGCATGATTTTAACCGAGACACTCTGATCCTCAGACTGCAGCCGACCCCTGTAAATATCAGCGAAAGATCCACCTGCCACTATCGGTTGCCCAGCTTCCAGACCCGATGACATGTAGCATGTTGGGTGTAGTCCAGATGCCCCAGACAGTTCGACCAGCGCGTTGAACAGTAATGGTCTAGTTTCCGAGTCGCAGCCACAATCTAAAAGCTGATGGCGAGTAAGAAATTTGAAGGAGAAATTGCAGGCTCAGTGACATACATTTTGCATGAGATCCAAGATTTTCTGCGCATCGACCCCACAGCAAGAAAAAAACTCTTGTCTCCGTGGGCTCCTCAGCACCGCAACTAAATGTCCCAATACTGTGGAAATATCTTCTGAGATTGGACACCATACTTCCGTGGTAATATGATGGTTCGATTGGTGTGAGTACTGTTGAAAAATGAGTGTAAAGTATCCACTGGCAGTAAATTTCTCCGACTCACTCGTATGAATGTGAGTAGTATTTTGACAACGGATTGATAGTTCGCAAGGCTGATTAATATATCCCATTTTGCCCATTGTTGTACCAGGTTCTGAAATTTATTGAGAAGGCTGGAGTTGAATTGGTACATCTCCGGACACTGGGGCAGGCCAAACATAAAGCACATACTCGGAGCGGTTTGCTTCAAGCATATCCAGCGTATACAAAATGAGGTTCTGTTTTTGTCTTTTTTGAAACCATCCGTCCATCAGATAGTTTTATTGACTCACGTGGCATGGGAGGTTTATGTCAACCAGCTTGGAATATATGCCATCTTTTTGCCCATCACGTTCACGTTCTACAGTGGTTGGTCTCTCGGATTGCAGCATATGGTTACACCAATACCTTGCTGCATATATCGCCAAGGGATGTTCTCGAAATGCTTGTGAGTCCGGGGGGTGGTCGGCAAAGTGGAGGAGATACCCCACACATGTTCGCGCAATGAAGGTATGCGAGAGCTGGGCACTGAGGTCAATGCTATGGTGATCCACAAACTTTTTGGACATGATGTAATCCTGGACTGATGCATGCGCCAGTGCGACCCACGAACCGCGATAATCGTTGCGAATACTGACGAGTCCTTCCAACCACTCGGGAATCGCGAGCTCATTATCTTTGCGTCGACTGGGGTGGTATTTGTATTGCTTGCCGGAAAAGTCAAAGGCAACACCGTCCGCAAGCTGGGATAGACTGAGTGATTCCACGGAGAACACGAGCCACCGGAGAACTCCTGTCGCATAGATAAAGTACTGTGGATCAATTCGCTGTAAAAATCGGTTATATATCCCAACCAGGTCGCTTGGGAGATTTTCGAGAGTTTCGTCCAATTTATCGTGCCATCTACAGCGAGAAAGCTCGACCAGGAGACATGCTGCTAAGCGAAACCTAAAATGTTGAAGAAATAAATAAGGGTTAACAAATGTTGGAAGACAACACGTACATGCCGTTGCTCTTGAACACAATCCGATCTGTGATATGTTCAAGGCTAGAGGCCCACATTTTCATCGTGTGGTTGCCTAGAAGTTCACTGCGAACAACGAGTCTGATGTCTTCCTGGGTGGCATGGGATCCAAGAAGAATGTACGGCACATCTTTCAAATGATCTGTGAATATAACACGGGGTTGACTGGTGATTAAAAGGTGTAATGGGCTTTCGTTCCAATTTTGGAGCATCAAAATGAGATCCACAAGTTTGTCGTGCTCGCTGTCTCGAGACTCATCAAGCGCATCAAGAATGATGTAAGTTCGCCCAGTCTCCAGCAGCAGTGTTTTAAGGAGCTCTTGTAATTTTCGATAAGTTGGTAATATTTGCCCGTTAGACGACATGTAGCACTCGTCGAGGGCCCGATAATGATGGGGTGATTGTGCAGAAAGCTGCAAGACAATGCGTCGAAGAGCAGATTCTACAACATTGCCTTGCTTGTCCCTGAAGTCAAAATAGAAGAATGCGACTGCATACGGCATTCCCAAGTCTTTGAATAGTCCTTGTTCATCGGCGAGTTTGTTGATAACTGCTGAGCTAAGTATACTCTGTTAGAGGCGAAATAGACGGGCAGAGTTTGGCATCACCTCAGGACACTTTTTCCGGTACCCGCTGCTTCAAAATCAGGTGTGAAAATTATCAACAATGGTTTGACGGCTTACAAAGACCCCGAACCCACAATGCTCCCTGATTGTCCTGCCATTTGATGAACTGGTCACCGTCGAGAAACCAGCGCCCCGTCGCCGGGTTATGAAGCTCGTAGGTGTCATGCTGTTTCTTGAGCATTTCGGGAGGTGGTCCCAGCCATTTCTCCAGAATACTGCAGGACATTTAGTCGGCACAGCGGTGGATAGGTCTGAAAAAGGCGACAAACACGGCCTCATAAATCTTATGCGTCTTCTCCATCATTACATTCTGGTTTATGGCAAGATCCACCAGCCGGTTGGTCTAAGACAAAATAATGGATGAGTATGAGAATACCTTCGCATCTTCGCTGTGCTTACTCTGAATCTGGCCCCGAAAGAATCCAGTTCGCGTTCCAGGCTATCCAATTCGCTTGCCAGCTGGGTATGGGCTGCAACACGTACACCGACGCTGCGTTGATCATACCCTTTGATGAATGTTGAGACCTTTCCAAGGAGTCTGTTCGGTATGGAGTAAGATACCACAAATAAAACAAAGAGGAAAAACGACTTGGCGTATCTCTCAATGTCTACTTTGAGGCGCCCGATCAAGTCGATATGATTTGCTGCCTCCATCCGCAAGACGGCAGCACAGAGATCGTGGCTGATGTCCGTGATTCTAGAGAGCAGGCTGTCGCGCTTGTCCTTTGTATCCTTCACTCCCTGGAGGCCAGTGTAAATCAAACAAAAAATCGCCGTTATTAACTCGAATTAATTACTCGAACGTACCTTGTAGAATTTCACCAGCTCCTTCATGGCACCAGCAACGGGGCCAATAAATGGGACCGCTTTACATAGGCCTCCGAGTTTTTCGACAAGACCCAGTGTAAGGTCGGCTGTATCGATGACAATTTTAGGGCCCATTGGCGATTTCACACCAGCGACCGTCGGATCGCTCGGTAGCTGAGAAACAGCTGGCGGTGTACCAGGTGGAGGAGCTTCCAGTGGCATGGACGCAGCATTACCTTCCCCGTGTACGTTGCTCGTCGATGTCCCAGTCTGATTGGCCGTAGATGTCGCGCCAACAACAGGCGGCCCCCTCGCCGACGGGGGCTCGGGCTGGGGCGGAACTGAGGAAGTCACCGGAGTAGCTGGCCTTGAGAGGGTTTTCTTCCGACTGAAGAAAGCTTTGAGACGGTCTCGATGGTCCATGGCGAAAGGAAAGTGGTAGTGCGTCCTCCACGTGTGTGGCGTAATCGTGACCTGGAGAAAGAGCGGTCACGGGTAGGAATCAGCGGACGCTGTTAATATTAGAGAGCTTGCGCAAAAGCCGCACGAGCCGCACGCGGATTTTGTGCATTGCGCAAAGCCGCAGGTTTTTCTTCACTGCTCTTAATTCCTGTCTTGCTAAATACCATCCAATGGCCCTTGAATCCCATGTTCTACTCCTGAGAGTGCTATTTGTTGGATGTGCACCCGTGGGAGGCCGCATTTTTTACGCATCATGAAGGTATCACTCAAGTTCCACTTCCTTTACCCACACTCTCACGTCTGCCGCGCAGCAGAGGCAATGCCGAGGATGTTCCCTCTCCCCAGAGCACATCTCCTTTGCCTCAGGTAAGCTTACATTGAAATAGTTGATTGACACCTCTCACATTTCAAATTTGCCACGCGGCTTTGCGCAATACAAAAAAGCTGCATGCGGCTCGTGCGGCTTTTGCGCAAGCTCTCTATTAATAAAAGATTCAAATGCAATTAGATCTTGAAAGTGAATTTTGTTTTACACATATCTGGGTGGGTATGTTTTTTTTTTTTTTGATTCATGTCTCCGCTTCAGCTCCCCAGCCTGTAAGCAACTGTGGAATATCCAGCTCACTTTCTGTCGTGCGAAGTTACGTCCACACACCATCAATGATCACAGCAAAATTGACAGTCGGGATCCCCTAAAGTTGCGTTCAAACTTCATCCTGTACATATGTCGACATGTACTGAGCCAAGGCCAGACGGACATCGGAATTCGCATTTCTACGCGGGGCGAGAACCTCCGATTCGGTCCAAAAGGCGCATAGCGAGAATCTCAAAGCGAGACCGGGAGATACCATGCAATACCTCTTCTGGCTTCGTAGTTTTCTATTTGGTGTCTTGTCGTTCAACCGACAATCATAGCCCTGCTCCTGCAGTTGTAATACATTGTTTCTTCTGTTTTCATAGTGTTCTTTGAGTGTTCTTGGTATCTTGTTTCAATGTGATTTCCCGCCTGTACGCCCTATCACCACTGTCGTTCAACCGACAACCGTAAGTCACTGTCGCCCAACGGACAGTTGTGCCTAAAAACACAGGTACGAAAGTCAGTAAATACACACATCTTGAACATCGGGGAAAAGCTGCAGTCTACCAGATTGTGCCATACACCAGCATCGGGACTTGAAAGTTATTGAGAAGGTTTTCAAAGCTCCGAACTATCGCCAGTATTTGGTTGATCCTTTAACCACTCGGCCATAGTTCAGTTTCCTGGATATATAACTAGACAAGCCAATGCTGATGTTCAGAGCCGAGGGGAGGATTTTGCTGGCCACCCCGGAGTGCGGGGAGGTGTTGAATTAGCAGCAGTAGATACCAGTCAGAGACCCCCATAAGCAGACATTTACCCGGGACGAATGGACCATGGTGGCTACGGCAAGAGAAAAAAAAAGGCCGAATAACAGGTCCGAAGAGGAACAAGAACGCTTGAATGTGGCTATGGCCGTGATTACAAATTTAAATTTAAATTCGGCGCCGAAAACACGCCAAACAAATTCATGCAGGGCCCAGGATTTGAGCTGTGTTTCAAGCTGTAGCGTCCGAAGTGTTGTGCTTTTGTGGCATGAGGGGAGGAAGCAAGATCTAGAAGGAAGGTGTGGCGGTGCATTTCAGCGTCCGTCCAACGTGACTCGCAATGCCGCCGACTCATGGACTTTTGGTTCGAGACTCTTCGTGACTACTGCTTCGTTCGTTCTCTCTGGGTGGGTCACCTGCGTGATTCCGATTCCGATTAATCGGATGGGTCGTAGCTTATCAGTTTATCAGAGTAAAACTAAAACTAACCAAACTCGTTTGTCCTCGGTCTGTCATTCCAAACGCAACCTGCACCTAATGCCCAAGGATTGATCATGACGATTGAAATTATGATTCAGGGTGCGTGGATTTTTTATTGGCCGGACATACTGCTGTTGGTGATTGAATTTATGGAACCACAGAACGCCGAGACAGAACCTACCTACTTTCGGAGCAGACCAAACCAGACCGAAGACGACCTCCGAAACGGTGGAGAGTTTGATAAACCCTCTAGATTGAGAAGTATTCGGATTGATTCTGGGAATTAAGAGAGTAGAGCGTATTTCAATTTGCAGATGGTTAATTCTCAATTGCCAGTGGCGGAGTTCGTCTGGTACTGCCTAGGTGAGTTGAGTGCCGAAATCGGAATTCGAATCTGATTCCGTCGTTGTTCCGTCCAGCTGGTTGCCTATAGGGATAGACGACGCATAATGTGGAGAGGAATCTTGGATTTTGAAAGCATTGGGAATCAGATATGATACGATACGATACAAGTGAAGAGGGCTGAAGCAAGCCACGACGTAGTGACGATCGCGACTTTCGAGAATCGAGATGCAGAAGAGGCAATCTGAGTCCGATTCGCAAACGGGGCTTGGCCAAAATCAAGACATTTACCCAAATCCTAAAGCGAGACAGCCGCAAGTCATCTTCCGGTGTCGGCTTCGTTACGGAGAGTAACCGTTTTTGGACCCAGTGGGTAGGAGGAGAAAAGGAGTTGTGGCGATGCAGGTAGCACAGCCGCTGATGGACGGCTTGCGCTCGACGCGATGGACGACTCCCGACTCCCAATCGCCCACAGAACCTCGATATTGCCCATAGCGGCCTCCTTTGGTCTCGGATAGCAACGCTTAAGCTTCGGCTCGAAATTATACTCGCCGTCGTGGCGAACGTGCATGGCGTCGACTCGACGCGTCTGTCCGTCTTCATTTCTCTTCGACTTTCTCTTGCGCCGGTGTGCTTACGAGTTTGAGGCAGGGTCGAGACTTATCTTGGGAATCGCCCTCGCCATGCGCGGCGTCCTTGGTCGTAACTGTTCGTTCAATGCTACTCCGTACGACAACCTCGACAACGCCGAGTGCCACTCTCCGCGTCCCTCTCACCCTAGCGTCCCGGGTTCCATCTGGCAACCTCGCGCTCCGCCCTCCCATCGTGGCGTGGGAGCCGTGCGGACTCGTCGACATCCTATCAAGTACATATGACGGCCAAATCCATGCACTATTTGGGCCATATCTAGGAGCGTGTCCTCCCGTCCTCTCCTCGGTTTCTTTGGGGTCATGACTCTTAGCGGGGATCACCACATCGCGACCTGGCGCGCCGTCCGCCGTCCGCCTTCACCGTCCCACCCTCTCTCTCCCCCGGCCACGCTGTCCCTCTCCTGCTTAACGTGCACATACTGGGAGAAATGCGTTCGCCCCCCACCCCGCGCCGTTCGCGAGCGGGCAGCGCCGCAAACCGGTACCCTCCAATACTCGCAGCTCATGCTGTGCCCGTGAATTGGCGCCTCCCCATCTCCCTCGCGGAGACCTACGACGACACCGCCGCCGCCCTCCTTGTCGCGCTCCTCCCTCTGCGGTGCCGACTCTCGCGCGTCGACGTCGGTGGAGGGGATGGAGGTAGAGAGGCATGTGCAGCTGAAGATGAGGATGGGTGTGGAGGGGTGGCGATAGAGATGGGGAGGGGATGCTGCCTCGCGGGGATGCTCGCGGGTGGAGGCGCGCACGTCTCTGGAGGAGATGGAGATGGGATACTCGCGCCCATCTCGACGAAACCGTAGACGGAGATGGACCCTGGAGAAGCGCGCGCGCGCGATGTCGTCGATGGAAGTAGACGCGGGTGCGCACGAGCATATATATCCTCGCGCTCTCGCTCTCGCTCTGGCCGTCACGATGACCTCCTTCCCCGTCGCCGCCCTCTTCCCGCGTCGCCGCCATCTTCGCCATCCCCGCCCAGTCCCTGCCTTTACCCCCGCGGTCCTCGTCCCCGTCATCGGCCTCGGGCGCGGAGAGCGGCTTGGCTTCAACACACCGCTCATTCAGACGTGATGTGCGGGACATCGAGGCGCACGTATGTGTATGTGGGGCGGCCCACGCCGTCGCTGTCCCCGCCCCCACTCTCATGCTCGCCGTCCCCACCGTCCCCATCCCCGTCCCGGGCGGCGATGGCAGCCGCAGACGGCCAGGGTGTGCTGAGCTTCAAGACACCGCTCATGCAGACGTGATGTACGGGACGTCGAGGCGCACACGTATGTGGGGGCGGCCCCCGCCCTCGTACCCGCCTTTACCCGCGCTCCCCGTGCCCGTCATCGACGAGCGGGCAACGCTTGGCTTCGAGACGCTGCGCGGCGCGATATTGGTACTGCACGCAGACGTCGAGGCGGACGTGTATGGGGAATGTACATCCACATGCCCTCCAGATCTCTTTCTTCCCCCACCCTCACCGCCTCTCACTCTCACCCCGCTAGCGCCGTCCTCGTCCTCGTCGTCGGGTGCGGAGTACGACTTCGGCGGCTTGGCTTCCAGACATCATGCACCGTATTAGTTTACCCGCCGTCCTCTCCTTCTCTCCCCGTCCCCGTCATCGGCCAGAGTACCGCTTGGTCTCAAGACTCCGCGCTGCCGCGGATGCAGACGTGTGGGTCGTCGAGGTCGTGGTGCACAGGCACAATGCACAATCTACACGCAGCCCCCACCCCCTGCTTCTCTCCCTGCCGGCACCGTCACTCTCACCCGCACCGTCCCCGTCCCCGTCCCCGTCCCCGTCCTCGTCAGAGTACGATTTCGGCTACGCTTGGCTTCAAGACGCGGCGTCGCCGCGCATGCCGACTGCGGGACGTCGAGGCGGGGCGTATGCGGCGCACACGTGTGTGTATCTGGGGCGTCCCCCGTCCCGCCCACCCCCCACTCTCACCCCGCGGTCCCCGTTCCCGCCCCTGCCCCCACCCCCACTCACCCTCGCCGTCCTCGTCATCGGCTTCGGGCGCGGAGTACGGCTTGGCTTCGGCGATCGTAGTCGTATGTGGAAAGGGTGCGCTGAGCTTCAACAAGTTCAAGACGCCGCATGCAGTGCGGGACGTCCAGGCGGGGGCGTGCGTGGCGCAAAATGTACACGCCGCCCCTGCACTTTCCTTCTCCCCCCGCCATCGCCGCCCCCGCCTTTACCCCCGCCGTCGCGGTCCCCGTCCCCGGCAGCGATCGTAGCCGCAGACGGCAAGGGTGCGCGCATGCGGACGTACGGGCGTACGCACACGCCCGCATCGATGGGAGAGGGAGAGAGTGTACGCTGGCGCAGGTGTGGGTGTGGCACGTACCCTTCACTCGCCCTTCCGAGCAGCTTCACGCGCACATATACGAGGGCCGTCGACATCGGGCCGGGGCGCGTATGCGGTATGCGTACCTTGCCCTCATCTTCCGTGTCGCTCTCCCGTTCATCATCGAGCGTGGGCTGTGGTACGCACGGAATACGCCGCGGACCCCGCGCTCTCCCTCTGTCTTCGGGATCCCCGTCTTGTTCCTACCTGGTGGCGATCGCACATGGAGAGCGGGGAATTGGAATGCGGAGGTCAATGACGCAAGCCTCAATGCACCGCGGGCGTCTCATGATGCTTTGTTCTGCGGTACTTTACCCCTCTTTCGCATTGCATCGTACCGCATCGGCGTTGGAGGACGTGCCGACCCTACATTCTACGTATATCCATACTCATTTTGCGTGGATAGGTAAATTACAATTCGGTGTCGCCGCACGTCCTTGTTGCATCTCGTCTGCGTTGTCCCTTGGTGACCCCGGTGTCTCCGTGCTTCACATGATTCTTGGGTCACTCTCTGAGTCAGAGCTCAGCTGGCGAAATTGCCTCACGATCCGTGATGCGTTGGTACCAAGTATCCCTTTCCTCTGCGATTTACTTGCATAAAGCAGGAATCAAGTCAACTCTACCTATTTCAAGCTGCGCTGTGAAACTTATGAGGGCATTCGACTGCGCAGCCCATCGGTTTCAACAGATTCTTTCCTTGCCCCTTTCTTGCGGTGAGGCCACTGTTGGCGATAAATCTAAAAGGGGAAAGATACCGTGATCATTCAATATATTCCATGTCGCCCTGTCTCCGTTGGCAAACTCAGGCTAATTTGGAAGAATTTGGCACTAAATTATTTTGAAGGTCGCAAAAAAGCAAACGGCCCTAACGACACTAATTTGGCTGAATTGGACCTTTTTTCAGACCACTCTGGCCTTACTCCCAAAGGAGGGCTTTCCTGATGTCGGGATGAAGATGTTCAAGGAGGGGGATGATATAACGGTTAGTGTTCATGTGAAGAAAGTTGACAGGGTCTATAGGGATGTGTGTTTCCTCGTGAGCTTGGACACACTTTGCCTCTTTCTCGTTGCTGAAAATGCCCAGGGTTACATTTTGGAAGGTTTTCTGTGGTCGGAGCTCCGACTGGACCAACTTAGAAAGGCCGGGTCTTCGTTTATGTAACGTGCACTGCAATGTATACATGTTCAGGGGTACCCTCCATGTCACTTTCTCTGCGTGGTTTCGCCTCTGAAACGGACTCTACGGCTCATGCCATGCTTGTACCGTACATGCCATATCTATTCGGACGTGTTGACTGGATCGCTTCACGGTGGGAAAGTCTCGCGCGCTTGCTTAGAGCTCGCATTTACCTTATGTGCAGCTCGACCGGATGCCCATCGTCAAAATTGTCTGTCCTGTAGCTGCAACTTGCAGCATTAGACGGGCGTACTATAAGCAGGTCGCTGTACTCACGCAGATCCTGGACCATGACACTGGTGATCTAGTACGTCGGCAGACATCCTTTCCTACTTCCTCGAACTGACAATCTGCTGGCTGTACTAGGGAGATGGTCACATAGTGTCTTGGTTCAAACCTGATGGCATGGGCATCCCAGGAAATACTGTATATGTAAGTCGCACGAGTGTCCAACGGCTGCGAAATAACATTGCATTCAGATGGTTATTGACGAGGGCGGCGAAATGGAAAGCCAGGTGATTAG
This sequence comes from Mycena leptocephala, assembly GCA_029378395.1. Lineage (NCBI taxonomy): Eukaryota > Fungi > Basidiomycota > Agaricomycetes > Agaricales > Mycenaceae > Mycena > Mycena leptocephala. Next base: position 159,574 of record JARJLF010000371.1, on the reverse strand, counting down.
AAACGAGCTCTGTGCGTTTTGGGTTACACTGCACATGACGGACAGCAATGCTTCCAACGGAATCAACCACAGGGTGTGTTGACAATCTCGGTCTTTGAGGTCTTGGCTTTTACTTCAGGTCCAGAACTATTCGCTCAAGTCTGGATTCTTCACGTGGGTGCCTACCGTCGACGGTGAAGGAGGGGTACACTTGTGACTTGCCGCCTGGATGCTGTGCTTATTGTTGAGAACAAATGAGAAGAAGGTCAATATGATTGATGCGTGGTATATTACACTAAGTACCGGGCGCAGCTTCCCGTGCATCCCGGCGACGATGATGTATCTCTGTTACGTTACTGAGCGGAGAATGCAAATTCTTGAATTTAACGCCCATCATGTTGAACACTTCCCCAATGTACGTGTCAACACTTCAGATGGTCCCTTTCACGATAACGTCGTCCCCCGTTTGAATGGCAGCTTGGAATATCCGGTACGTTTGCCGCTGCAGTATCCTTTGAGCCATCAGCCCAACAACGAGAAAAGGGTCATACCTTATAACCGCCTCAGGTGTGCCCACCCAACTGTACACGCACAGCCCTGAAGATGTCTTAGGAGGAAGGAGGTGAGATCTATAATGCACGTACAGCGCCCAGAATGTCGGCGGTGGCGATGTTGAGGAGGCCCGTATGTTGTAAGGTTTTAATATCGAGCACCGCTTGGTTGGGCGACGGGGGTAGGCTGAGAGTAATGTGTTGGGTCCTAAACTCCCTGCAGCTTTGCTGCCGTCGACGTCGTGAGTCCTAGTCAGAGGCATTCAGCTTGCTCAAACTTACCATCACTGTCATATTCAATACGCATCCTGAAAATACCATCGGCTGGCAGCAAATCCTGGTTGGTGATCGTGTCCGCGAAAGAATAATCCCTCATTTTTTAGGTGGTCTGTCCGATTGGGATATGTGTCAGCCCGCCATCTGAGGATTTTGCCAAATAGTGATAGACACACCTGATGCCGTCGTGAACGACGAGCTCCCATGCGCTGACTGTGGCAGATAAACATAAGTAGGCACCGCCTGGTCAGCATCTCTCAGATGATATATTTATCAGACCCATCTCTCAACGAGAGCTCTGGATATAACACGGCTGGTCTCTCATGAGAGTCGGTGATATATCACTCTGCCAGGTACTGTTGGACTTGCTACCTTCTACCTGTGGTCTTCGCCTATGCTATTGCTCTTGCACAGCTATGGGGTCGAGGCTCTTGCGAATGCCACCTACAATCGAGACTCCGTCGCTGTCAGACAACGCTCGTTGCACAACGGGAAAAGATCTAGGGTCTCGCAACTCATTCTCCCTTCAAACCATGGGCAACAGTCGAGGGTCACATGATTTTACTTACCAAGCCTCCAGTTGAGATAATAAATATATTGAACACCCTATGCAACGTGGAACATCGATAGAAATTGATTGGCTTAGGTTCAAAGTGATTTGGACAAGAACTGAATGTGCTACAGGGACAACAGTGAAGATGATCATTTTCTAAGAAGGGATGATCCGCGCCTTACTGTATGTTCCGCAAATAGCTGTAATTGAGTGTGAATAAACACAGAAGATGTTGCCGTTGCCGAGAAGTTCCCAAAAGAAATTGGACCATCCGGACTGTTCGCACACAGAACACCATTTGTAATATCACATCTGGGTTAAATCATCGCATATCCTCCTAAGTAACCCAACCAATCACCAGTGGAGAGCAAGCGAGAGCCGATGCGAGATTTGATGCGTTGATGCGATCCCGCTGCGTTCTGTCACACTTTGATCGATATGAAGCGAGTCCTAGATCATTCACCGCCAGTCCTATTGATGAAGGCCTCTCCGGTGGGACTCGCTTGCTGATAGCGGGAGTGGCCGAGTCCCACTCCTCCCCTTCTCGTATATACTCAAATTTCAACGGTCGTCACCTAACGATCGCTTAAAGGCCGGCTTTCCATAGTCTACGGTCCAAGATACGGTCGGACATCACCGTCGATGCAACGGTTTCAATTTTTCCACGAATTACCATGCCACCCAAAATAATGTAAATCATCCATAGGTATTGCTACAAAAACAGGCTAAATAATGATATGCTGTATCTGATGACGGGACCGCAACCGCCTGCATAAAAACAGTTCCAACGGCTAAAACGGCTTTGATGGCCAGATGAACGACCCAAATTCGATGATCGATTTGCATGTCAGAGTGGTGATGATTTCTAATGAGGGATCCTGCGGGAATTGCAACCATATCAACATGTGCAATGAACGGTCTCATGCAAACAGCATACCAAACATAGCACGTCGGAAACGATGCACCCTGCTGGGGTGGGTGTGTTATTACACGATGAGATGGTCTATTCCCCATCGGGCAAAATCGAAAGATGATCTATTCTCCATCTGGTAATTGTATGGGTCCTTAATTAGTGCTGTGTAAGGAGTGTGGGTTTAAAATAAGACAGGAGCTCTCTCACGCGGTTATGAACATGGCAATTGCATTTCCCACATCGGAGGTTCTCAAACGCGTCGACGTCGCAAGCGGTCCCGCTCTGTTTTCGACACATTGCGTACATCGACGTTTTTCAAAGGCCATCCGCGGTCACGGAAATTGGAGCGGGTTGAGCGCTATTAGTTGTTATTTTTCTTTCCAAAAGACAGCTATGGTTAGAGCCTGCGTGTCATTCTTACGATTTGCGAGCCACACCGCCACTGGTTCTGCCCGTGCATTGTTCGATTTTCCCATGCTCTGAAAGATATGTTGTCGATGCCGAAACAGAGAGAGAGCAAGACAAGAAAGAAATTCATTCCACGTTCTTTCCCTGTTTGAGTCCCAAAACGTCCTGTCTTGCCCGAAAAAGGCCACGAATGATAAACTATTTTTCTACAGGGTTTGGATGCCAAGATGTATTACTTCAAGACTATCAAAAGAGGAAGGAAAACCATCGGTCCATGTTCCCTGGGGTGGCCAAAGAGGCGGACATGTTTGGATCTCAGGTTTTGGTTCCAAAAAATCCTTTGGCCACAGCAAGCGCAACAGAAAGCACCTCACGTGCTCTGAGCACGTGGGTGATACGTTGACAAAAATTATCAAGGCGAACTGAGCTGAGGTGAAGCCGGAGAAGTATGGTTTGTACGGTGGTATAACCCTAATACCATATCTACCACACTGGATCCACAAAATAACAACCAGTGCTTCTAGGTCTCGGCTTGCTCGTCCGGAACAGTGATATCATCATATACGACTCTCGTCTGATCGTCTGATCCCGTCTCATTCATTCCGTCTTTGATGCGGTCTCTTCTCCTTATGCTCACCAAGGTATGGTAAGCCGGAGCACTTCGGAGCGAGTCTGTAGTGGATTGGTAGAGCTCCGATCATCTCGGAAACCATAAATGACAGGTGGCGCTGGCGTCTACACAGGCAAAGCACACAGCAGGTGCACAAAAACTAGACATATCTCAAGCCAAAATGGAGCCCGAAGTATGAATTTGACAGTGTACTGTGTAGGAGTTGTTTGAGAGATATTTTCTTTTGGAACTTTCTTTTCCAACACGGATGTGTGAGTTCAAAGTGATGAGTTTCAATTTTTGCCCTGCTTGTTAATCACCATTTATTTTCTCGTCCCCAGGAGCGTTAAACCATTTCCATTTTCATTCTCAGGGCGCATGCACTCTCTTAATATCGTGTTTTATCGTGTGTTATTTGCTATTCCACCTCCACATTTATCTAAGAGACCTCCGTGGAACGAGGACGCCCCTGTTTTATTCTCCACTGCGCCTTCCTGACCTTTAGAGAGGTGTTTTTAAACCATTTTTCGTGTCTCTCTGCAAAATATATGTTTTGCTTATGTTTTCCGATGTTCCGCGAGTTTTTTCTTATGTTACTCATCTTTTAGGTGCGCTTAAGGCCCGAAGCTGTCCTATAGGACCCTCTATGCTTTGGACTTGTCAGGAATTGAACGACGGCGGACAAAGGGGCGGCGTTTCCAAACGGGGTAAGATCTGATGGGAGTTCTATCACTTCACTCAAGACTGCTCCGGAGCACCACGTTTTTAAGCGAGCGTCTATGCCAAGTAATGGCAGCGTATAAATAGTTCTAAACCCCCGCCGTCCAAGCCATTGCTCCCGAGAGGTCGCTTAAAAGCCGATTAAAAGCGTGCTCCGGCTTTCCAATGACTCTACCATGAACACGTCGCGCCGTGACCTCGCACCTCTTGCCTATGATTCCGACAGCGAAACGAGCTATTCAACCCCAGATCCTCTTGACCCTTCACTCTTCATTCTGGAAGGCGCTCCCCAGTACACATCGCTTCGCAGTCTCTCCCCTTCTATCCTCAGCGGCTTCGCAGCTGATACGAGTCCCATCCCGCAGCTCGAGCGGTCTGCACCAAACAACGTCGCGACGTGGTCCCCTAATACCCATCCGCCCCCAGCCTTCGCCATCGATTCCACTTTGTCGCCCGTTTATTACAGTAATCCCTTTTCGGCGCCCTGGCCAGAAAACGCTAGCCCTGGGCGCGTCGACCGTTTCGCGAACGCTGACGGCGCGGTCAGCGCCGCGTTCTTGCAGTTGGTGGAGTCTCATGGACATGGTCGAAGCGACAACGGCCTTCCTCTTCTCAGACTGCTGCTGCGCGATGGCTATCTTCCACGGGACGAACTGCTTGCCGTAGTCGACTGGGATCGGCTGCGAAATCTTGCGGCCGCCTCTGTCTCGCGCGCCATCCACTTCACAACTGCGCCGGTAACATCAACCATCACCTCTCGCCACTCCGAACTCTACCATTCTCCGAGCTTGTTGACCTCGAACGCGACCATGACCCACAGTGATCTCCATGGGGTTGACCACTTCGACCACAGTCGCCCAGCTGACATGATGCTCGACCATCCAATATCCGACTACCAGTTGCACGACATGCTTAGTATCGGATCAGCTGTGCAGCTATTATCTTCCTCCCGCCGCTCAAATGATGCAGCGAGCCCTGTGTCCGCTTCCGGCGCATCTAGAATCGTGTCCGTGTCATCACCAACTGCTCCTGCATTTTTAACGCTCCCACCCGAGACTCCCTTCCATTTACCCGAGCCGTCTATCGGCCCCGAACTAGGCCATCCTCTTGAACACCAGCAGCCAGCGTCTCAGACGCACACCAGTACCATTGTAGATGCCGCCAGTGCGCCAAAGCGCCGATGCCTCCACTGCGCGGTGGATCACACAACACAGTGGCGGACGCACCCAAAAAGTCGTGGTTATCTGTGTAACGCGTGCGGGCAACACATGCGGAGGCACAAAGAGCCGCGATCGCTCCAAGCAATTATGCGGGAGAGGGCGAGGGCTAACGAGTGAGTGGCCGCAGTCTTTTTATACAAGTCAACGCACTAATTTAACATTCACGTCGCAGTGGACGCAGCAGTGCACGCAGCAGTGCCGACGAGCCAAGTAATCTGCCTCAGAAGCGCGGAGGGGAGATGACGATGCGAGTTCCTTTGAAGTAGGCGAGGCATAATTAACAGGCTGACGCGCTCGCTGACTTGTGGGAATCCGCACGAGTCAAACTTCCATTCTCTCCATCCCATAATTCAAATGTATTAAATATGCGGAGTTGGAATATAAAATCGTCCTTCATTTTTCATATGAGTTGCCCCGACGCCTCCAAAGAACTTGAAATGTACACCTTCAATTTTTTTTCAAGAAACTCATCTGGGTCCTCAGCAACATGACGCTGTCGCGAGCCCCAGAACAGCTACTCAATTCAATCTCGTACACTAAGACCTAAAGCTAACTTAGCAGAATTCTGGGGTGGCGTTGTCTCAGTTTTGCACACTAATCATGACTCCTAAAATCTTCGGGAAGACCTCTCTGTACCCGATTTCATGGCAATTCAAATGGGCAACATCATTCTCCACAGACAATGAATTCCCGAAGCTGCCAATCATAAATCCTGCTTAGCTTGGCTTAAACCAAGTGTGTTTTTGCGGGAATTTTTCTTAAACCATTAAACTGGTTTAAGCCAGTTTAACCCTGCTACTGTTGTGAAATCCTATGGTACTGACCATTACCCTGCCATTAAACTAATAACCGTTCAACCTCATTTTTAAGCTGATTAAACCAATTAGCCACCCATAGTCAAGCTGAGTCGAAGATCTCCAGGAGGCTACTAGCCCGAGTTCGATATGGGTGTGGCGCACTCTGAATGCTGAGTACATCGTGTTTGCGCAGGGAGCTGCAGGAAATGGCACGCTAAGGATGGTGGGTGGCACGGTACAGTATTCGCGCGGACAGCTGCCGGAGGGCGACATGACCCCTCTGAAAGGACTGAAAGTCGAAGGACAGGTCACTGGTTGGTTAGAGGATGTATGGCTGAGTAGGATAGGTGGTGACAACACTTGAAGGAGATGGTGGTTTTAGACAAGCTCAAACGCCATGTTGCGTCGTATTTGGTTGGCTTCTTTGTTCAACCTTTGTGGCCGCATTGTTTGATACCACCGTGACTTTGTGACCTCACTCGTCTTTCTCTCTCACTTCATCTTCTCTGCTCATACCAGTGCTCCCCTCTCGCATCAGCATTCAGTCATAGTGTTCTATCTCCAATTTCTGTCTGCACCATCCTCAAGTCGCCATCCCTCGAGTCTTGTCATGCCACTGGGAAAATACTTATTGTAATTTCCACCTTCAAAGCCAAACCAACTGCATCGGATCGCGCATGGTCTTCATTCCTCGTGTTCTGAAGAACGTCTGGGTTTTTTTTAGTTTAGAATTGATGTGGTGCGTGTTTGGGTAAAGTATATTCGTGGTTAGTCTCTTGATACACAGTTGGCGTCAATGTCCCCATTTCAACTGCAGGTCAACGCTGACACCCCGATCTATATTCCACCTCCATCAAACCATCCTTTGCGACCACTTCGACGCAATCCGCTCAATCGGTTTAATCAGCTCAATAGCTTAACTCGACGGCTTAATTGGAGTGGGCGGGTGAAACGGTTGAATAAGTTGAATCGGTTTAATTTGTTTAATTTCATTAGTGGGCAGTAGCCTAGGAAATTGTACTATTCATAGTACTCGAGTAGGGTTAAACTGGCTTAATCCGGTTTAACAGTTTACAGTGCTTTTCATATCTCCGCGGAAAACGAAAAAATTTCTCAGGCTGTTGGGCCTGGTTTGCATTGGGTGCATAAATCTTCCCGAGAGCCTTCTCTCTGTCTCCGCTGCCTGTTGCCACCCCATTCCTTTTCAGAACACCCAGTTACTGCCCTCCATTTGCTCTGATGACATATCCGAGGGTGTGAAACACACCTTAGCCCAACATACACCGTATACACCACCAAAATTGCCACCACGTCCAAAACCAGCGCTCATGGCTCCTGGTCCGCCCCGTTTGCAACTACGAGCATTCTGCTAGCCTCAAATTAGAACCCTAGCATATTATGACCCAATTAGGTGACAAACTGGGGTTTGTCGGGAGACATGGACACCGCTGCATCCGACGGGTACCATGGCAAGGTCATCGTGCACTCGAAACAGCCACTCCACATGGTATCTGGGGAGGGGAAATGAAGCTTAGGCACTAGTAGATTTATTCAGCGTGGTCTGGTGGATAAAGGTATGTGGTCCCAACGACGTGCACATGGGAAAAGGGAAATTATCTTCCAAATGGTGTGTATTTCGGCTTTGAATTGTGTCCCCTTTGCCAACCCTTTCCTCCCATATGTTCCCAATCTCGTAGAATGGTAATACATTCATAATACATACATATTTACTCGAATTACAGCTGTTTGCAAAGCTAATGGCACTCACGATCATTTGATAAATAAGAGCAAATTAATTAGTTCCTGTCTTGCAGAGGTCAGTGCTAGCTCAATTCTTGACTGTTCTCCTCGCGAGTAGGCACGTTCGAACAGCAATTGACAGGACCTTCTTTTAGATGTGACCATGTATGGATCTGAATAAGTTCGAAAAATGGAATATGGAATTAGGAGCCCAGGGTATATTGGGCAGAAAGAGCCGTCAAATGGGGTTCGAACGCACCTACACACAAGGAAAACGGTGAAGAATTGAGCCCACAGTGAGTGTTTCAGAAGTGGAAGTATTTAGTTTGCTCTTATTTATAAAATGATCGTTGGTGCCATTAGCTTTGCAAACAGCTGTAATGAGCTGGAGTCCCTCGAAAGTGCCAGACAAAGCCAGATCAGAACTCATTTAGGGAATAACGCACTTCTTTAGGTTGCCGGACTTCTGTACCCTACCACAAATGTCTGAATGCAAACCAAATGAGGGATTACTGCTACATGGGATGTGCTATTTGTCTCCTGAGGTGAGATTCCTCTGGTCAGGATGTTCAAGTATTGTAGAAGCTTGTGCCAAACAAGACCACAACACATACCATATACGGATGTGTTACGCCAAAACAAATGAACAGCAAGATTATGGCTTCTGACTGCCGGAGAGTCATGCTTTGGGTAGTACAGGAGCTCATTCTTCCTCAGAGTTTGGGTGGTCAAAAATTTTTTTTTTCCGGCCTGACGGCCGGACTAACTAGCCCTTAGTCGCCGGTTTGAATGCCGGTGCCCCCTTGGTTTGGTCTGTCTCGGAGACGGAGCTAGCGATTTGTCGGGCAATAAATGTTCGTATACTCCACTCATCTTAGAGAGTTCTCGTCTGTTATTGTCGTTTTCTCGGAGTCACAGCGCCACTTACGACTCAGAACGGTGTACCTCCCCGCTGAAATTCTGCCAGCTCACCCATCTGCTCGGAGAGTTCAATCGCATTGACCTCTGCTCCACATTTGGTCCCTTTCTCGAGAGGCACAGTAGAATTGTCGCACGAGGAGGCCCTCATGAAATTCCAGTCACAGTTTCGTTGCATCTTGTCTCCCGAGTCCCGGGCCCAGAATCCAGATTAACTGACGCACACTGGATAATATGAGTCACAATTCCTGGTCAGACGTCTGGTCTGTATCTGGTTACCTGGTCTCGTCTCTCGTCTCAGACCCACTGGCGCAGCGGATAAAAAGTACGACAATGGTCCACCAACACACTTGGGCCACAATTCTCGAGAAGGTCCATCGAATACCTGAATAGCGTGCGTGCCGAGTTCTCTCAAACAGCTCTTTGCCACCTGTTGCTGATTGCCGGAATGTGTAAGCACTGGATTTGGGTCTGGGTTTCGTACACGAACTGCCCCAAGGCTCACAGTAAAGAAACCATGCGGAGGCCGCTGCAAGGCAAGCCAAAAATTTCATCTGTCCACGATTACCTCAGCAGGCGCCTACAGATGCCTCGAAAAACACACAGAACCTTCCCGTCATCGAATGCACGCTTCATGGCCTCCACGGCCTGGGCACAGGCGCGATGCGCTGGGTCTTACCGCAAACCCCCTACGGAGCCGCACATGTGGCGGCATCGGGGCACACCACGATACGCCCACGACGCGTAGCATGCAGGTACTCGCGTGAATGCAACGCCAGCATGGGATTAGTGGTGGGAAAGTTCGGTTCAGACTTTCGGTTCGAACTCGAACCGAACTGAACTGAACGCGAAGTTCAGGTTCAAGGTTCAGTAAATTCATGAACCTGAACTTCGGTTCAGGTTCAGGGTTCAGGCTAAAATATTTTCTTCTGAACTGAACCGAACCATGAACCGAAATACCATTTTTCAAGTCATCTTGGGGTGCACTTTAGTCGCCGTGACCTCACAAATTCAATGATATAACATGTTATAACCACTTCTGGGTGCAAATTGGGTACAAATACCTATTCAGTGTTGTACGTTGCGGGTTAGATTGAAATAAAGGCCTCAACACGTGGTTGGCACCCGGTTAAAATATATCTGGATTCTGATTCCAGTAGTCCAGATGGTCTGGATGACCTTTGGGGATGAGCAAATGACACGGCCCGTATACATACAGTGCCCACTTTTGCTTTCTTTGTCTCAAATTTGGACATTTTTGGGTGGGGACAAAATCCAGGTTCGAACCTGAACCGAACCTGAACGCGAGTTCAGGTTCAAGGTTCAGCAAATGTCCGAACCTGAACCGAAGTTCAGGTTCAGGGCTCAGAAAAAAAGGCTCTGAACCGAACTGAACCAAACTTTCCCAACACTACATTGGATACGCGAATCCACTACGTATGTGAGCCCCACAGCGCGCTGTACATACACGGGAGCTATCATGTGCTTCACAGCCGAGGTGTGTGTGTCCCGGGGCGGCGGTATACGATGCCACTATTCGTTGCATGAGCGGGAGCTCCGGAGATCAATGACTGAGTACGGTAGATGACGCCAGCTGTTGATCATCAGTTGATGGGATGGCGCGAGAGCCCCGGCCGCGGGTGCGAGACCAGCCAATGACCTCCAGTAGGCTGGCGGCGGTGGGCGCAAAAAATGTACAATTTTGCGCCTGTGGTGGCGCGGTGGTGCAGGGATTCAGGGTGAAATTTGCATATTTTGTAATATTTGCTGGTGCAAATCCTGCCATATGTACCCGTATTGTAGATCCTTATAATAAGCATGTATCCCCGATTTGTGGCGCACCTGGGGCAGAATTGCGCGGATGTCGCGCGGCGCATTTGCGGCCAAAATAGGTGCCAGACTACCTAATTGAGATATTTGTAAGCCCGCCACCTAAACATTTTGTCAAACAGTGATAGACACGCTAGACACCGTCGTGAACGACGAGCTCGCATGTGCTGACAGCGGCAAATAGATATACGGAAATGCCTACCCAATAGGCCAGTGTCTCTCAGACTCTCTCAGATGATATATCAGACGCATCTCTCGACGAGAGTTCTGGATATAACACGGTTGGTCTCTCACGAGAGCAAATGATATATCATAGTGCCAAGTACTGTTGTCCCAGGTAAGCAACTGTGGAATATCCAGCTCACCTTCTGTCGTGCCAAGTTACGTCCACACACTATCAATGAGCACAGCAAATTTGACAGTCGGGATCCCCTAAAGTTGCGTTCATCCTGTACATATGTCGACATGTACTGAGCCAAAGCCAGACGGACATCGGAATTCGCATTTCTACGGGGGGACCGCGCCGGGGCCAGAACCTCCGATTCGGTCTAAAAGGCGCATAGCGAGGGATCTCAAAAGCGAGATCGGGACAATGGTGTAGCATGTCACGAGGGAAATGGAGACGAAATTCGAATTCGGAGAAGAGGCAATGACTCGGAGGCCGAATTGAAACTAAGTAACATAGCGACGCTGCGACGGAGGAAATCTAAATTTGATCTAAATATTTCCGGTCTTACACAAGAAAGTCAGGGAAGCGATGCTGTTGCTGACCGCAGTGGAATGAATTTGTGAAGATTCACTCACCAGAAGAAAGGCCAAAGAAAGGCTGTAATCGTTTGCCTTCTCAGGCAATCTTGATCCGGTGGTATCTCAGTCGGGACCTCGAGTCGGGAGCAGGTCGGGCAATGCTGTAAAACTAAATGCGGAACTCGGCAGCAGTAGGACACATAGAGCACTGCAATACCTCTCAGCGCGTGACGTGTCTCACACTCCCCTCTGCCCCTCCATGCCACTGTTTACATCTGCCTTCACTGGCGGGAATTTCATTGACAATGCACAGTACATAAATATCCATACCACACAGCTTATAGCAGGGCAAAATCTCGGTGCACTAGAATTTGTGGCTTGTATCCACACAAGGATTATTCAGCAAACCTCGGTGGAACATGAGCCTTATTCTCATGCCTTTGCTCTACTCAATAGAGGCTTTGCGCAGAGCCACCCGGAGCCACCAGGTGGCTATTTCGGCATGCGCTGTCCGGTGGCTACGCCAGCCACGACGTCATTCGGTGGCTTCACTGGTGGCTAAAAATACGATTTTTGCGTCATTTTAGCCACCATGACCGCATGCCTGATGAGCCACCCGGTGGCTTCTGGTGGCTCAGCGCAAAGCCTCTAATATTGCTGAAATTGATGTATCTATTGGTGCTCCAGCAGAAGACGTGCAAAGAAATTGTGACACAGCCAAAAGAATATTCGAGTCTATAGGAAATGGTCGGAGGGTGGAAATAGAAATATGTGACCTAGCTCTTGCAGATCTCAATCTGCGAGAAGGGAATTTCCAGCCAGCAAAGATGATCTTTGAAGGATGTGTCAAATCATCCACAAGAAACACTGAAATGCTATCCGGCTGTCTTGAGCGCCTTGGTGATGGCAGTCGCTGGGATGCCTTTGATTGGATGCCTAACTGGACAACACTCTTTCTTGTTCATTCTTTTAGACAAAAGGGAACCTTGGAATCCATAAAGCTCTTCAATTCTTAGGAGATATCTTCCTTGCTCAGAGTGATGAGAATACAGCTGTTAGCTTATTCACGGTTGCCTTGGAGGGGTTCAATTATATGGATGTCCATCGCAGCAGAGCGGAATGCATGCTCCGACTCGGAGACATCGCCAAGGGACACAATGATTTGCTCAAGGCAACAGAACTTTGGGAAACAGCAAGGCCGCTATTTGAACGGTCATCACAGGCCAAACAAGTTGAACGTATTGATGAAAGATTAACTGGTATCGGTGAAGCTGTGCGGGAGGAGCACAGAAATAACTTGGCACGTCTTGCTGAGCTCAATGCACCTTCTGGGAATATCGAGGGCAATGATGCTTCGTCCGAAACTGAATTCGAACAGGAAAGTGAGCTGCTCTAAATTCATGTTTGAATTGTTCCACCCTATGTACGCTTTGTCGCTGTCGTTCAACCGACAGGTGTAATCCCTCTTCTGGCTTCGTAGTTTTTTATTTGGTGTTACTTGGTGTCTTGTCCTTCAACTACAATCATAGCCCTACTCCAGTACACCATTCAACCTGCAGTTGTAATACATTGTTTCTTCTGTTTTCGTAGTGTTCTTGATATCTTGTTTCAAATTTTCAATGTAATTTCCCGCGTGTACGCCCCTATCACCACTGTCGTTCAACCAACAACCATAAGCCTGCTCGGCCACTGTCGCTCAACGGACAGTTATACCTAAAAACACAGGTATCAAAGCCAGTAAATATACACACCTTGAACATCGAGGAAAAGCTGCAGTCTCCGAGATTGTGCCATACACCAGCATCGGGACTTGAACGATATGAAGGGCGGCCCGAAGGTTTTAAAAGCTCCGAACTATGGCCAGTATTTGTTTGATCCACTATAATCAAACACTCGGCCATAGTGCCCTTGACGATTGCTCAGTGTCCTGGATATATAACTAGACAATACAATGCTGATGTTCAGAGTCGAGGGGAGGATTTTGCTGGCCACCACGGAGCGCGGGGAGGTGTTGAATTAGCAGCAGTACCGGTTCGAGACCCCCATAAGCAGACATCTACCCGGGATGAATGGGACCTGCGACCGGAAAAAAAGGCAGAATAGCAGTTCCGAAGAGGAACAAGAACACTTGGATGTGGCCATGGACCAGAAGACTGTGGCCGTGTTTCCGAGTTGTGCAGAGCGAGCAAGACGAAACGTGACGTGATTCCAAAATTCAAATTAAATTCGGCGCCGAAAACACGCAAAAAATCATGTGGGCCCATAATTTGAGCTGGGCAGCGTCCGACGACAGACAGAAGCGTTGGATTCTTGTTGCGTCAGGGGAGGAAGCGAGAAGGAAGGTGTGGCACTGCTGATTTCAGCGTCCGTCCAACGAGACACGCAATGCCGTCGACTCATGGACTTCTGTTTCGCGACTACTGCTTTCTTCTCTCTGTAAGGGTAACCTGCGTAAGCGGAATTCAGATTAATCGGATGAGTCGTAGTTTATCAGCTTGTCAGTAAAACCAAAACTAACCAAACTCGTTTGTACACCTCGGTCTGTCATTCCAAACGCAACCTGCACCCAATCAGTGCCTAAGGATAAGGATTGATCATGACGATTAAATTTATGATTCAGGGCGCGTGGATTTTTTGTTGGCCGGACATACTGCTGCTGGTGATCGGATTTATGGAACCACAGAACGCCGACACAGAACCTACTTACCTCCGGAGCAAATCAAAACAAAACAAACTAAACCACACCGAATCCGACCTCCGAAAGGCGGAGGGGAGAGTTTGATAAACCCTCTAGATTGAGAAATATTCGGATTGATTCTGGAAGAGAGTAGAGCGTATTTCAATTTGCAGATGGTTAATTCTCAATTGCCAGTGGCGGAGTTCGTCTGGTACTGCCTAGGTGAGTTGAGTGCCGAAAGCCGAATTCGAACTTTCTGATAGGCTTGTTCCGTCTGGCTGGCTGCCTACAGGGATAGACGACGCATCATGTGGAGAGGAATCTTGGAATTTGAAAGCATTGGGATCAGATACGATACGATACGATGCGATACAAATGAAGAAAGCCATGATGCAGTGACGAGTTTCGAGATAGATGAGGCAGTAATTGTTGTCAGAGGCTCAGAGTTCAGATTCGCAAACGGGGCTTGGCCAAAATCAAGACATTTACCCAAATCCTAAAGTGAGACAGCCGCAAGTCATCTTCCATTGATGTCGGCTTCGTTACGGAGAGTATCCGTTTTTGGACCCAGTGGGTGGGAGGAGAAAAGGAGTTGTGGCGGTGCAGGTGGCACAGCCGCTGATGGACGGCTTGCGCTCAACGCGATGGACGACTCCCGACTCCCAATCGCCCACAGAACCTCGATATTGCCCATAGCGGCCTCCTCTGGTCTTGGATAGCAATGTTAGAATGACATGTTATCCTCGCCGCCGTGGCGAACGTGCATGGCGTCGACTACTCTGTGCGTCTTCGTTTCTTTTGACTTTCTCTTGCGCCTGATGTGCTTACGAGTTTGAGGCAGGGTCGAGACTTATCTTGGGAATCGCCCTCGCCATACGCGGCGTCCTTGGTCGTAACTGTTCGTTCAATGCTACTCCGTACGACAACCTCGACAACGCCGAGTGCCTCTCTCCGCGTCCCTCTCACCCTAGCGTCCCGGGTTCCATCTGGCAACCTCGCGCTCCGCCCTCCCATCGTGGCGTGGGAGCCGTGCGGACCCGCTGACATCCTCCTCCTCGTCATCATCCATCAAGCACATCCGCGCATACGGACGGCCAAGTCCATGCACGCACGCGGATATACCTAGGGCGCGCGCCCTCCACGCCCCCGGATCCGTGCTCTCCTCTGTTTCTTTGGGGTCATAGCGCAATCACCATATCGCAGTTTGGCGCGCCGTCCGCCTTCCATCCCTCCCGGCCCTTTCCTGCTCGATGTGCGAATGCCGCGAGCAACACATTCGCCCCGCGCCATTCGCGAGCGGGCAGCGCCGCAAACCCGTACTTGGCAGCTCATGCCGTGCGCATGCCCGTGAAGCAGCGCGCGCCGCTCCCCGCCTCCCACGCAGACCTACGACGACGACACCTCCTCGCCATGCTCTCCTCCCTCTACGGCGACACGCGACGCACACTCGCGTATATCGTGCACGCGCCATCGAATTTGATGGGGATGGAGGTAGAGAGGCGTGCGCAGCTGGAGCGGGAGCTGGGTGGAGAAGAATGGAAGGCGCGCGCCCCGTCGACGGAGGTGGAGATGCGCGCGCCTCTGGAGGAGATGGAGAAGGGGCACTCGCGCCCATCTCGACGGAGCCGTAGGCGCGCGTACGGGCGATGGCGTCGATGGAAGTGGAGGTGGAGACGCGGGTGCGCACGAGCATATATAATATATCCTCCCGCTCTCGCTCTCGCTCTGGGGGTCACGATGACCTCCTTCCCCATCGCTGCCCTCTTCGCCATTCAGCCCAGTCCCCGCCTTTACCGCTGCAGTCCTCGTCCCGTCATCGACGAGTGGGCAATGCTTGGCTTTAAGACGCTGCGCGGCGCGATATTGGTACTGCACGCGGATGTCGAGGCGGACGTGTACATCCACACCTTTCTCCCCTTCCTCACTCTCACTCTCACGCTCGCCGTCCCCACCGTCCTCATCTTCGTCATCGGCCAGAGTACGACTTCGGCGGCTTGGCTTCCAGACACCGCGCCGCCGCGCATGCAGACATGTGGGTCGTCGAGGTCGTGGTGCACAGGTACAATGCACAATCTACACGCAGCCTTTGCCCCAGTTCGCGCCGTCCCCTTATCACCCTGCCCCCGTCCCCACTCTCACCCGTCCTCACCGCCCTCGTCCTCGTCATCGGCCAGAGTACGACTTCGGCGGCTTGGCTTCCAGACACCGCGCATGCAGACGTGTGAGTCGTCGAGGCGGGGGGTATGCGGCGCACACGTTTGTGTATCTGGTGCGTCCCCCGTCCCGCCCATCCCCACTCTCACCCCGCGGTCCCCGTCCTCGCCCCACCCCAACTGCTACTCACCCTCGCCGTCCTCGTCATCGGCTTCGGGCGCGGAGTACGGCTTGGCTTCGGTGATCGTAGTCGTACGGAAAGGGTGCGCTGAGCTTCAAAACGCCGCATGTAGTGCGGGAGGCAGGGGCATGCGTAGCGCAAAATGTACACGCCGCCCCTGCACTTTCCTTCTCCCCCCGCCATCGCCGCCCCCGCCTTTACCCCCGCCGTCGCGGTCCCCGTCCCCGGCAGCGATCGTAGCCGCAGACGGCAAGGGTGCGCGCATGCGGACGTACGGGCGTACGCACACGCCCGCATCAATGGGAGAGGGGGAGAGTGTACGCCGGCGCAGGTGCGGGTGTGGCACGTACCCTTCACTCGCCCTTCCGAGCGGCTTCACGCGCACATATACGAGGGCCATCGACATCGGGCCGGGGCGCGTATGCGGTATGCGTACCTTGCCCTCATCCTCCGTGTCGCTCTCCCGTTCCCCATTGAGCGTGGGCTGTGGTACGCACGGAATACGCCGCGGACCCCGCGCTCTCCCTCTGTCTTCGGGATCCTCGTCTTGTTCCTACCCGGTGGCGATCGTACATGGAGGGCGGGGAATTGGAATGCGGAGGTCAATGACGCAAGCCTCAATGCACCGCGGGCGTCTCATGGTGCTTTGTTCTGCGGTACTTTATCCCTCTTTCGCATTGCATCGTACCGCATCGGCGTTGGAGGACGTGCCGACCCTACATTCTACGTATATCCATACTCATTTTGCGTGGATAGGTAAATTACAATTCGGTGTCGCCGCACGTCCTTGTTGCATCTCGTCTGCGTTGTCCCTTGATTACCCCGGTGTCTCACATGATTCTTGGGTCACTCTCTGAGCCAGAGCTCAGCTGACGAAGTTATTGCCGTGATGCGCTGGTACCATTGCCAAGTATCCCTTTCATCCGCAATTTACTTGTATAAGGCAGGAATCAAGTCAACTCTACCTATTCCAGGCTGCGCTGTGGAACTTATGAGGGCATTCGACTGTGCAGCCCATCGGTTTCAACAAATTCTTTCCTTTCCCCTTTCTTTCGGTGAGGTCGCTGTTAGCGATAAATCTAAAAAGGGGAAAGATGCTGTGATTATTCAACATTTTCCGTGTCGTCTGCTACAGTGCTTTCTCTTCACATCCCACCCCGTTGTCTTGTAGGCTTCCGCTGCGAGGAGCAACAACTGCGTCAACGCGGACATCTCTGGCATTAGCGTCCGAAGCACTACCTATGCCCAAAATCTCCCCAGCTTCCTTCCCGCATTCTGGACTCTGCTCAATGGTCAGGTGGACGAAAACGAGCTGGCGCCCTGGAGACTCAATCTACCACAATTCTGCTCTCTGCATTCGCGCTACTGTTTTCGACCATCATTCAGGCGCGAACTCAAGGCCTGGACAGCTTCCATGCGACCATCGTCCTGAATTTGAGCTGGATGATCAATACACATCTACATGCTTCTCCTGCTGCACTGGAAGATCTGGAACACGCCGCCGACGGACTGGACTGCATGCAACGTGGCTCGTATGATCTTTGGTAGCAACAAGGAGGCCGTTCATCTCTGGGCGGATGCCGAGACACTACAATCCCCCTCCACCGGACACACGCCGTCCACTAGCCGGGCATCTTGGTCAGAGTGGATCCCCTTTGACCATGTCATTCTAATAGGTGCACTTCATCTCTCCTTCATGGTTGCGCTCGGTATCGGTGTGGATTCATCCTGGCACCTTTGGATTATCATCGCCGTGCCCATCTGGATCAGTCTCTCTATTCGTTCATAACATACCCATCGAATCCGGCGCATTGCGTGTTTTCTCTCTCGTGGCCTACGAAGTTGTTCTCATCCCGTACTTGAAGCTCATCCTACCCGTGGCACTCATATTTGGGCCATACTTCGGCTACCTTCTTCACAAAACTCAAGAAGCTACTACTGTGCAGGAAGCACACAAAACGACCTCCATCGACGAAACGCGAAAGGCCGCCACTGCCTGGGATGTCAGAGTTGGACTGTTGTTCTTAATACCTATTCACTATTAATGCCCTCTTCATCGTTGATACGGAGCTCTCAATTGCACGCAATGAGAGCCGCCAAGAAGATCTGGATGGTGTCTGGACATTTGGGCAGACTTTGGCGCTTATTCTTCTCCTTCTTCCGCTGGGCGATGCTGCCGAGAATATACTGCAGCGGTCGGAGAAGAGGTTGCAACGGCGGCTTTCGGTGAAAGACGCTGTGGGCAACCTAGGGCTCTACCAAGACCGGGTGCCATGGGAAACAGTTGAGAACTGGGTAAAGATAATTAGTACTGCTCCTGGTAGGCACACAGCTTTGTTATTATAATAGCCATCTCATGCACTGAGGCAATGTGCCAGTCGAGCCACATCAATTGTGGCTGCGCCGCGCGGCCGCTCAAAACAAGATGAAATTTGTGCAGTTCCTCCTCAACAATGGCGTGGATGCGAAAGATCAACGTCAGTTCTTGACATATTTTGCGTGCGCCTATCTCAACATTCATCCAGCATATCCGCGACAGGCGGATGTGTCTCAACCACAGGACAAAGTCAACAGTCTGCCCTTCCTAATGGAGAAAGCCTTCGATGCGAAGAATGAGGGGCTTAAATATTAAATGGTCCTATTATCTCGGGGTGGAAACGGGGCGTCGGGGCCACTCTCGCAGCGCCGAGTACAGTAGTCCTGCTCCACGGAACTCAGTAGCAGTTCCGATGTCGTCGTAGCATGCAACAAAATGTAATGCGTACCAGTACACAACCCACCACGACTCACTGGCAGCTACATTTTCTGAGAGCTGCGAAATGTTTGAGCTCCGGTCGTAGTACTCCTCGCGGTATTTTAATCTCTTCTTCAGCGTGAGTTCTCACTGGTGCATCGAAATTATTTCGCTCCGGCCATCTCGCCTCAGCCCCGATGCAATAAGTCACATCGTTTTCAACTTGAAGCATAAATCCCCTCAGTATTCAATGGGCTAACATAACGAACGATATGGCTAAATTTGAATGGGGACTCCGAGACAATGGATATTATTACTATACGACAACGAGAGTCGTGTGTTTGAGGTGTGAAAACGCGCTGGACTAGAAATCACTTCCATTCTGGAAGTATGTTCCGGGGTCTGTCCTCCAAATGCCGCATGGGTCGGTCTCATATCCTCCCTAATAAATTCATAAGAGTCTACAAGAGAAGAACGATAATATACTCTAGCACTAACCTGCTTGTCGTTCGCATTAACGTTGCACTGATTAAGTGGCTCCTGAAGGAGGCGAGTGCAATTGTCATCGATGGTGAACGAGCAGCTGTAAAGCATTATAGTTAGTCCCCTGAGTTGGAGTCGAGGCTAGAGAAGACTTACCCTGGTCTAGCGGTGGCGCTAAGGAGCACAGAGAATCCGTTTCCGATTTCTGTACGTCTCTGGCGAGCCTGATATAAACAGTGGAATAATATAGTTGAGATTGGCGTACGAATATGTTTCCATTGGGCCCGAGCGTCGTGCCCTTGACTTCTCTGCAGCACATATTCCCTCAGGCTGTCACCCAAGCGGAGAAGGGACAGGAAACTCACGAGCACCACTCCACCAACGCATTGTTGATATCTTGGTCGGCAAGCTGCCGAGTGCGTTCTGGTTAGCGTGTCTTACATATCAAAGGCATGAAGGCTGGAAGCTGACTTGGGTGCCGACGTTGTAACAAGTGACGACCTCTGCACGTGCGTAAGTCCGAGTTGAATCCTAGCCTATTCAATACTCGCCGACCCGGCTCTGAAGGGCAGCAGCCGCAATTTCCTTCTTTGCCAAGTCGCCACCGAAGTCGATGGTGGTTCCATTGGGAAAAGTCACGACACCGCCTGTGAATATGTCACTCTTTTGCCTGCGTTGTTATTCCGGAAGGACATACTGTAGCCATCCACCTGGCGAAACTGAACCTCCTACCCGAAAATGAGCGAACAAATAAGATTTCTGCACAAGGGAGAATCACGCGGGCCTGTACGTCAACTTGAATTCCAGAAGGCGTGCCTGCTACTCCAGACAAAGCCACGGACAGGACAGCAACGAGAAGAGAGGCTTTAGTGAAGAACATTCTGTACAGAGGAAAAGACGGGTTGGAGTCTTGTTCATTCCTCCCCAGATACCTGGGAATTTTATATATTTTTCTTCCCGCTGCAACGGGTATTTCGTCCTTGAGGGGATGGCAGTCTGCCGGCAGTGAGCACCACAGTAGAATATACAGATCCTAGTCAGCCCGTCGCCGGCCGTGTAAGATGCCGGACAACTCAGCATTGTGATGCGAGGAGCAGAGAGAAATCTGGCGGAGTGTGCAATTTTGGCAGACATCTAGATGCCAAGTTAAATTACTGCCGGATCACTGAATCCCTATTCGAATAAGTGTAAACCCTAAGGGCTTGTACGTTCAGGACGAGTTAAACATTTGGGTCGACGACTGGTAAGAAATAATTCAGCTCTCGGTGTTTTCAACAAACAATTGGCTATATAGCCTCTGAAAGGTCGCGGCGAATCGGCATTGCTTCGGATCTGTGACTGCCTATAAATTAATCAGACTAGTAGACCTGCCTTAGGGCAGGGTGGCGAAACTGCGTTGTAATAGATGCGGGATGACATCGTTATTCCAGTGTTCTGCGGTCAGTGGTGGCCGTTATTCGGGCACTAGGGATGCCTGGGGCAGGTCATGCCGGTGAGGTCCCCGCTTGGATCCGGGAGCTCCTCAGCTTGCGCCAGTGCCCGCTTAAGTGAAGCAACGGTGTGAGGTGAGGGAAACCGATGTGGCCTTGATGCGGGCGATGAATGGATTTGGCCCATTCGTGCAGCGAAGTATTCCATCAAGAGCATATACGCGGTAATATACTGAAAGGCTGGTCAGGGAAATGAGGACGATAGAGCCTATGCCGTACCGTAGCGTGGAGCTTCAGAGTAGGAATGGTCTGCGGCCTCGTATGGCGGCGGCGGGCCTGACGACATGAGAGATCGCACGAACTTTGAGCGACAGTGAGAGTGTGAGATTCCGCAGCGCCGCTCAGGTACCGCGGGTGGGACCTCAACCCCGGAGATCTCCGTTTAAATCGACAGTAATAGGTAACGGAACCTGGTGACTGAGCCTCTGCCTCGAGGACTGACATGACATGCGCCCCAAAAGTTGAAACTGTCTGCAAGATATAAAGGCGAAATCTTCGTTTCGAATGTCGGAATGTCAGGAAATTCTGGGGAAGAAGTCACGAAGGGATGAATTGTTCCAATGGGATCAAAGGAGCTGGAGTCCAGATTCGTTTTAATGATATTTAAACTGAGAAAGAACATCAGACGAGCTACAATCTAGTCCGGTTCTTACAGCTTCCGGTTCGAAATTTCTGATTCCCTATAACAATGTAGTACAAAGGGAAAACATATACATATAAAGACTATGATAATACGAGCCCTCAGATGTGTCCTGATCAAGGAATACAGAAAGAATTCGAGGAGTTTTTCATTCGGGATTGCGAGACAGTCCTTATACGAGAAACCGTCAACACCCATGGCAGTGTCCAGGCCATGCGCGATAACATGCCGCTTCATGGCTTCAAATTCCTGAATTGTTGTATCACGAGTAAATGATTGTTTCGGCGAGGAGTCTGGAGGTGGGCTCTTGAGCTCCTTCGCCATTCGGGCATTGAATGCTAGCTGCTCTGTGTTGACCGGTGCTGGCGTAACTTGTGGGAAGTTCAACCGCGCCTCGAAATTTGTGGACAATTCAGCCACCGTGACCTTCGACTTCTCGGGCGCGGGTCGGTTCGTTTGCGAACAAAGTCCCAGAATTATTTGGGACTCTCGCACGTCAAAAGTTCGCTCCGAAGTGCGAATTGTAGCGCGTGGACCTTCGCGCGTCCTCTGTGACCGCCTCCCATGTCGTTATCCGGACTATCCTCTCCTGTTGTCCATGCTTTTCGCTTATCTGCGGACTTTTCCTCCAGCGAACTGGTAACTTTGCGTGTAGCTGCAGTCACAGGCCAGTCAGGAATCCCAGCCAGGGGTCCGCCACACTTGGATTTTTCAGCAGCCACTTCGCCGCCCGCATTCTGACACATCGTGTAAGGACTCGTGGACCTGGTCAAGTTAAGTGCATGTATTTTATTGTGTCTTCAGAATAAAGATGAGAAGTGTATACAAAACATAGGCCTAGAATCAACCCCAATAAATTACAATCGGGCTCGCAAGGAGATATCGGTGCTCTCGAACTCTGGTAGCCCATCAACGAACGCTTGCCAATGTTCAGGGGTGAGAATGGGCACCTGAACATAACTCTCTACACCAGTATCTGCTAACCATTGATCGAGGCAAGGAAGTGCAGCTTCAAGAGCGCTATCCTCTTGAGCCATCTGAGAGGAAAGTGGATACTTTGCTCCGGATATATACCAGGCCGAATCGAGTTTCACCGCTGCAACTTCGTAAAGGTTGATGATCCGCGTGTCTAATTTGGCATCCACGGCGGCGTCGTATGCCATGCTGTGCCCAATGGCGCGCACGGTGGCCTCGCAACGTGGGAGGATGAATCGGTTGAAGATGTCGCTGCGGTTTTGATCAGTGCGCATCAAAATCTGCTTGCACTCGTGCAACAGGCCAGTTTCGTGCTGCGCGAGTAGACTGGACGGGTTTTTGGAGGGTGGCAGACTATAGCGGCCGAGGAGAAGTTCGGATACCAATCCTGCAGGTGAATGAGTGGTCTGAAAGAAAATCACCATGAAATGCGATTTACTGATTGATAGCCCAAGAATATCTCCCTCGGCTATGGCGATCCCTCGAGAGTACCCTATGGGAATAATTAGTCCCGAGGGCCCATTGTCGCGTACAAAGTTAACGCACATGCTGTAAAATTAGATCACTGAATTGGAACAGTCCCGAGCTCCGAGTCGTTCCGATAGCTCGATGTTGGCGCACTGAGCATGATGTATGAAAATGGCCTTTCCGATCGCTGCATATGCATGTCGGATGCGATTGTCCAATTGAGGCTGACTGAACACGCCAGTACAGATCTTCCGAAATGCCTTCAACACAACGGATTGTGCCAAAGCTACCAGAACGGGAGTGTATTGTGTACGGAAGGAGATGATCGTGGTGCGACCTTCGCCTGGTCCGACCTTGCGGGTCTGAGAGTATCGCCCCCAATATATGCAGCTCTCTGAAGAGCCGGTATACCCATGGAACCGAGTGCCAAGGCACCTGTTGCAGCCCGCCAGATGACGTGCAGAAAATTCAACCGATCTGCGTCTGCACCGTGAGAAAGTGGCCCCTTGACGCCGAGCAAGGTCTCTTCCTCGAGAAATACATGGTTGAAATAAGTGAGAGAGTGATTGACGGGAGTGCTTCCCCCGCGCATGGGGAGTAGCCTGAGATGCAGAGGTCGGCATTAGAATGCGAGAATAATGATTCGTACTTGGTTTTCACGCCCGGCAGCGTTTTCTGCCCGTCCGTGACAGGAACCACGAAAGGGCGGATACCACAATCCGCGCCATCGACAATGAGCCTTGCGAAAACCACCGCGATGGATGGAATGCCACATGGGCTAGTTGGGGGCATCATCCTTCGGTACATATATTAGCCAATGTACTGTATATAACGGGAAATCCCAAATTACTTGGCAGCGGAAGGTGTCGGGGTGTGCAGATCGAATCCTCCACCAGGCAATGCCACAGCAATTGTCTCAAGATTGATAGCATCCAGTCCATGACCAACTTCCGTAAGGCAGTAGTGGGCACTAAAGAAAATGAGATCGTGAGCGGGAAAGCAGAATGGATGACATACAGTACATCGAAACGAAGAATTTCTTCGATTTGTGGACGAAGGTAGGGCTGGGCGTCCAGATACATGCTTAATGTCCCAGCGGCTAGGTTGACTTGAATGGTGGCGAAGGTGGCGGCACCACCGTCCATAAGCATAATGGGGTCAACATGCATTTCCCAGAATACGGGCGAGGTAGTTTGGATGTCTTCGACACGGAATGCTAGGTGATTTATATTAGTATAACCGTGGAAATCAATTTCGAGACCGCTGACCATAGGACCTGACGATTGCTCTGGCTCTCAGGAGGGAAAGCGTCACGCTTTTATCGTACGTCAAATTGGCCTCTGCGGCTCGTGAGCCCGAAAAAAGTGAGGAGAATGGTAATTTGCTGATCGCAGACATGGCGAGGGTGATATTTGAGTTCTAGGTCTTGGTCACTAGTTTATACTCTGAGGTTATTTAGCATTTGGAGGCGACCCTACCTTGATGTTTGCGCCCTAGGCTATTGTTGCCCGCGCTACTGTTCCTTTGATTCAGAGCGGCGAACGAGACGACGAGGAACGACGACATCTTAAGGATGATCACGAGTATGGGTCAACCCGGGGGGTTCTCGGGTGGGGTCCACCGGGTACGGGTCCCGGGTTGAGCTGATTCTCAACCCGGAGATACCGCGTACCCGAGTCTTACCCACCTTCTTCACTTCGTTACTTTGTTTAAGTTTGCCACTTTGATGGAAAGTTCTGAAACTTCGTAACTTTGGCGAGTTCTAGGAAAGTTCGTGAGATGGACAACTCACGTATCAATCTGGCCATCATTTCTCCTCCCCCGTTTTTTTTCATATAGATACCTTACCCTAACACTAACCACTTCCCTAACCCCTAACCTCTAACCCCTAGCCAGTAACCTGTTAACCAGCTAACCTGAACCTAACCGTCCAATCTCGGCATGCTGTTGATACCCATCACTCGGCGATGTGCCGAGGAGTCGGCGCTTGACAAGCCCGGGATACTAACTCGCGAACTTTCATAGAAAGCTATCAAAATCACGAACTTTCACGAATTCCCATCAAAGTTACAAAGTTTCGCAACCTAAGCGAAGTAACGAAGTGACGAAAATGGCGCGGACTCCGCGTACTCGACCTGGTATTAGTATAACGGGAGGATATACAAGAAGCGGCCCACTCGGCCAATTTAGAACAACGGCACTTCAAATAAATGGCGGCTCAGAGTTGCCTTGAAGTGTGGGAGAGCCGTGCTTTATGCAAAGGCGGCACTTGCTATTCGGGGACGCGCATGTCGCCACTTGCTGTGAAGGAGGCTGTGCACCCTGTTCTTTCTTCTTCCCACATCGTACCTCACACATTCGCCCCCACGGCCCACGAGATTGTAGTGTAACGACACCGACAGTGCTAGAGCTCTGTTTATAATTCCCCAGGCCTTATAAACAGTTTTTAAATTTTGTTTGTAAACAGGGTGTTTATAAACGGATTTATAAAGGGCGACCCAAATACTATAATTAGCTTTGGAGTGCAAAATGTTCTAGAAGTGCAAAATGCATTCGCTGGAGCTCAGTTCTTGCCCAATTGCCTTCGAAAGTGGCTCAAATTCAACCGATAGGTGTTTAGAAGTTCGACTGGAAGGCCATTATCCCGCACTCTTGCCAAGTTCAATCCGCCACACCAATCCTCGCCGTCTGAAGCCACATCTGTCGGCGCTTGGTCGCCGCCTAGCGATGATCGGTCGACAGACTCGATGCTCCGGGCCCGTGATCCCCGGCAGCGAGAACTGGCGCTGGTGTCCCACTATCAGTCATTCACTTTCTCGCGTCCTTAGCTACCGTGATATGCAGCTCTTGCCCAGCTGCTGGCATGTATGATCGAATGTTGGTGGCATCTTCAGTGAGTCGCATCTCTTCGTTCTCCTTTATGGATTGTTATTCCACCCCTCGTTGCCCTCTTCCCTTTACGCGCTGTATTGTTCTCCCCGTCTCCCATTTCCTCTGCATCCCATATTTCGCCGGTGGCATCCCACCTCCCACAGTATTCTCTGCAATTGTCCAGTCTCACGCATGGCGTCCCATGCGAAATGGGACTATGCCCTCGCTGATATCTTTGCGCGCTCCTACCTAATCGATTTCATCCTTGCCTGCCGCCCCGCACTCCCGTTCCATCGCATCTCATTTTTGGTGTCCCTGCCACGCAATACATTGTGCCCCGCGTCACTCTTCGCCCATACATACTATCCTCATTTCCCTCCCTGTCCTTCCCATTCTGCCCACCCTGGCATTTTTTTGTTCACCGCAATAGTCGTCCACCGACCTTTCACCCGCAGTGCCCACTATCGCTCACTTTCACCATCCCCAGCACACGGCATGAACACCCTTCGAATGACGGCCGTCGACGCCCTCGATAATCCCTCCTCGACAGAGCTATTAGAGAGCTTGTGCCCAAGCTGCATGCGCTTATTGATTGTGCAAAAAGCGGCATGCGGCTTTTTTTCTCTCTTCCTCTAAAGGCCATTACGACTGTGTAAGAGCATTGGGGTGTCGGAATTTGACTACCAGGCAGAATTTTTAAAAAGCTGCATGCTGCTTGGGCACAAGCTCTCCATTACTGGCTCTGTTTAACCTCCAGTAAAGATGCCCCACAGTTTCCAGCCTAGTATGTTGCCAAGCCATTGCGTACCATGAAATAGTGGCTGGGGCCGTGACCCAGCCACCCGTGCCACAGCCACCATTTCTTAATACAGAATGACTGGACAAATAACTAGGGATGCCGCTGGCTAAGTTGGGCCAAAAGGGCAATGTAGCACGATTCCCGCAATCCTAGTTTGCAGTGTCAGGCTCACATAAAACAGACTTCAAAGTGTTAATATTTCAAAGACAGAATCTGATCTGTGAGCATACATCTCATATGTACTATTTCTTCCCCTTTCCAAGCTTCGGGTGATGACCGGCCGAACCGCATCGCCAATGGCTTTGAGCGCTGCGAGTGCCTGCTCATCCTCCGTATTCAGCGCTGCCCTTCGAATTGCTGTCAAATTCCCGGGAAGACCAAAAAGCGTCGCTTCCGCTGCGCACACGGTCCCAGGTTCAGGGAGGGTGCCGTTCTCTAGATATTGTCTGAAGTAGCTGAGCGTGCAAAGGGACGGCGTCGTGAGGGATGTGTGCTGCATTGACTATCAGTATGGCGAATGAACCTGCATGGGGTTAATGGAGGAATTAACTCACCCCAGGCGAGTCTTGTGTTAGGAGTACAGATCCAGGAAAGCCTGCAAGTGTATTGAGTGCGCTGGATAACATCGAATCAGCTTGCAGCATTGATTGTAAAGTTGAGAAGACGGCCTCACCCCGCTTTGGGTGTCACTGGGTCTGATGTGGATGAGCCAGAGCAATTTCGTAACTTATAAAGCATTAGGCATTACCTGCGGTAGTCGTAACAATCAGGAGCGGGACCCTCGTATGTGCTGCAGCAACCGGACCCAAGAACCGACCCTCCCGATGGATTTGCCAACCACTAACAGAATCAGCATCGCAATCACCAGACGAAAATAACGAACATACTCGCAGTTGACGCGAAGGTCGTCAACCAAAAACTCAGCGAATTGGGAGGTCTTCGCCGCGTTCTTGACAAACGCTGTGAACTGCTCTATAGAGTCCGTGACCTCTTCCGCGTCGCTACACTGGACCGCAATGATTGCCTCATTGGAGTTGAGGTGGAAAGGAGCGGTGTCGTTGGTACTGCAGTCGCACTCGAACGGTGCAGGCCCGAAGATTGAATACAAAAGAGTGCCATTTCCAGTCTCAAGTGCCGCGAGGCTCTCTGCAACAATCGGAAACAGATCGTAGGGCATCTTGAACGAATCGAAGAGTGTCAAGCGGAGGCAGTATAGTCCACGACGCCGTATGATGTAGCTGTGATGACAGGAACTGGTTTTGCACGGATGGATGCCGTCAGGGCGGCCAGTCTGTCAGCAATCTCTGCCGGGGTTGGTTTGTAGAATGCGCAGAGTTCGGGCCCTGCCGCTGCGCAACCATCGAAGAAGGCCTGCAGAACTTTATCTGCATCTGTGGCTTCAATAGTAAGGTTCGCTGGACAGACTCAGTCAGCACGGGTATAAATCTATGTTTACTGAATATCACCTTTAAACCATGCATTGACATCGAGGACGCCTGTTTCAGATGAATGTTTGTTGCTCATCCGTGGGAGAAAACCAGCATACCGTCAATAATAATCCTCTCCACTTTGTCCTGTCAGTGGGTCGGTTGGTCAACATAACAAATGACTTCGTCCCGAAAACTCACGGGAAACAATGCTGCAAATGTGGCCCCAAGGGCAGACCGTACCTATATTCTCAGTATGACAGACGTACAGGGAAAATCGCCACTGACGAAACTCCGTAGTACTTGAGCCTCTCAAAGCCAAATCTCTGAGTGATCAATAGCATGTCGCGGGCAACATTATCCGTTGTCATGTACTTGAAAATTCCCGACGAGTCGCGCTGCACCGCCAGCTTTCCGAGAAGCTGTGCGAGCCCCCAATTTCGTTGGATGGCATCGGAGGACGCGTTCAGGGAGCCCTCAGGGGGGGCTGCAGCGTTCCATAGAGCGCGTTCGGCATTCGTCTTGAAGAAGGTTGCAATCGGAGTAGAGTAACTGACACCTACAAACGAAGTTGGCAAGTGTGGAGTGGGTCGCGTATCTCGTGAATCTCACCTCTAGGATCAAAGCTTACGATATCGTATTGATTGCCAAATAAGACTCTGAAGCTTGAACCGATGGCGACGAGGGCGTCGACGCCGCTGCCGCCCGGTCCGCCTGGGTTGAATAGCACTGGGCCTCGATACTCTTCTTCTGAGACATTTGCCGGGAGGCGGATGACAGCGAGGGCAGCATTACCGACGTTTGGGTCAGAGTAGTCCAGTGGAACCTAGATGTCAAATAATTGAGCGATGTTACTATTGCAAGTGCGTGACTAGTACATATCGTACTTACCTCCAGCCTTGCACACTGAAATACTGAATAACAATCGACCCATTTCAGATCCGTGCTCGGTCTCAGCTGTAAAATGTAAGGGTTGCGTGTGGAGAGAGTATATAGGTACATACGTGGTCCCAACGAAAGATCTCTGAATTCGGGCCGACAAGTACGCCGACAACCGCCGGAAGTGGGAGAAGGCAGGACGCCAATAGTCTGATGGGTGAAAACATGATAACTGCTGGTAGTTTCAGAGACTGAACCATCATTAAATACTCAGGGGTGATAGGCACACGAGCCAGTATAGTTAACCTCAGTTGAGTCATCCACGTAGGCTGTGGGTGCCGGGTACAAGTAGGACTGGATCCGGATTCGGGTTTGCCGGAAACCAGGGTTAGGCATTCGTTGACATCGAACACATTCATTTGATGTATGGGGCGTTACTCGTATCTTCTCTGATTCTATGTGTGCATGTTTACATTTCTTTTCTCCCACTCTCAGCCCGGCAGCTCCTGTATGTCCATCCCATTTCCGGTTTCATTTGGTTCGGACCCTCCACAACGTTATTTTCGACCTATCTGATCAACCGCTCAATTTCCGTACGAAAGAAAGGCATCTCACGCAATCTTTCTTCCTCTCGCCCTTATCGCGTCCTCCCATTATTAATATTCTGTGTATATATTATGCAGATGCCATGGATCACATTGTACCTGTCTGGAAACTCTTTTATTTGCTAATTTTTTTCCAACCACATTCTGCACCCTAAATTCACCGCCAGTCATCACGATTAGCTTTGGCGAGTTCCGGCCGACTGACGTGCCGTTCAATTCCGTGGCCTATGATGGAACGCTCAGCTATGCCTCTGAAATTTTAAATGGGCAGTCTTACGATGTGAAGGTATCTCTGGGAGGTGTTCAGGAGATAATATGAAGGGCTGTAGGCCTTCAAATAAGCCAAATCAGCCAAAATGGCTCAAGTTGTCGACTTTCCGTGGTGATATATATCCGAAAGATGTGAGGTTGTAAGGGTTTTGACCTTATATCTGTTGGGCACCTCCTACCGCTTATGTTAAGCCAAAAATCTCAGAAAACGGTTCAGTCTTGTACGAGAAATGGTTGTTTGTTTATAACCAGCAACCTGGCCCTCAACCCCCCTCCTCCATCGCCTTTAAGCAGGGTTGGACACGGGTCTACCCGTGGGTATCGAGACCTCAACCCGTACCTGTGCCCGCGAAAACCGTACCCCCACATGGGTCGGGTTCAAAACCTGTATGGGTAACCCCCATGCAAAATTCACCTGCGGTTTTCAAACCAGTACTCCAGACCCGCAGAATTTATGCCTAGAAAAGTGTAACCTGGAGAGGTTTTTCAACCTAATGGATGGAATTGCTATTCCTTGGAATGCTATCCTCATCCCAAGCCTCAAAGGTCTTGCTCCAGTGAGTGCATCATTAAGTTGAATAAAATGAAGAGTTAAAAACTGGTTAGATCTTGAAGCCTCGTTGCATAACTGTGGCAGTCTTTTTTAGCGGATCAGAAAGGGGAAGTCCAAGAAAGACAGAAGCTCAAGGGGATATGGACCAACTGCCTCGATACGCGACACCTTTGGAAACTTGTGGCGGCGGTTTGTCGGATGTACGATCGCAAATCGCGAACGTGGCTCCAATCGCCGAGTCATTGTATAGCTGATCCTACGGGACAAGGCGGCATTCTACTGTCGTGGTGTTACGGGGTGAGAGGTAGATTAGATGCTAAAGTAAATAATACGAAAGTCCCGTGTTGACTTGACCTACCTGGTCCCGGATAATGACCGACACTACTGTGTACAGTTACTGTCGTGTCGAATAGAGCTGTAAAAATGTCAGATTTTGGCTCTTACGAGACGGTATGGGCGATATACTGTCCGGAAACCCCATAATTGGTTTTGTGAATTGTGGTTTGGAAAAGCGATACTGTAATGTAAGATTTTGAGATTTCTTCCACAAAAAAACACAATCGAGTACAATGCTATGGCTGTAATACTGTAAAATAATTATTTTTGGCCAAAAAAATGCACACCTGAAGAATTCACAAAGAAAGTAGCCACTTGGGATAAGAGTACCAAAAAAGGTGACACCCTGTTACACTCAAAATTGACAACCTCGCGAGAGCGATGGAAAAGTGACATCCGGGTTTGCCAGAAATGTGGCCACCTCATGGGGTTTCCAAAAAAAGAGCAGCATCGTTGACTGGTCGAAGCTACCACTAGAGAAAGTTCCTAGTCCTTGCTTCACAATATCAATGAACTTCGATAGAGTAGTCCCTAACTGCACTGACATCTGCATACAGTCTCTTATGGGCACGAGAGAGGCGACTGTCTTTTAAATGATCATATCTATGGAATCATGTTATATAGGGGCAAGAAGTGCATGGTTGTGGATCCAAAGCGGGGTTGAAGATATCTTATGATTCAAATCAGAGTGACCTCAGATGTCCTAGGTAAAAACATGCTGTCTGGTCTTGACTTCTCATTCCACTTGTTACGTTCTTGGGTGCCAAATTTCAGTGACCAACATTTACAATTGAGTCAGTCAAGGAATGTTTCCGGTGATTGGATGTTGGGTGGTAGGTCAGCAGCCTGAGATTTAGGTTCTGCACAGTGATTCGCTCTGGATAGGCTGATCTCCTTCCTTGAAACGTCGGTGCTTCTAGCCTGCGTGAAGGTGCGACTAGGAGTTACCCGACTTGCTTCAGTACGCAGATTTTTTGCACTCCAAATTGATTCATGCCAAATAAAAATTGCGCTAGGGGGAGGTTTGGGGGTACTGTACCTCTCTGTACTGAAGCAACGCGAGTCTGGCCGCGGCGTCTCCGCTGCTTTTTTTCTGAGGCAACGGGAAGCATCATGACAGTGACCGTTGCGGGAAAAGGCAGTAGTGAATATATTCTTTGGCCATTTCTGCAGCATAAACCGTCATTTCCCCACATGTAGGAGCAAAAATTAAGTTTTGGGGCTTTTCAAACAGCGGAACTATTTTCCTGACTCACCAGACTTTTTAAAAAAGATGTCACGGTAATTGTATGGCAACCGCCCTCATCGTGACCGTGACCTTGCTAAGATTTTGGGACGGAATGACCCCCACCGTGACCGTGGCCGTTGCTTCAATACAGGGGGTACAGTATTACTTTTTCCCTCCCACACGAGTTGGTAATTTTTTAACAAAAAGGGGTTATCACTTTTCTTACTGCCATAGATGCATGTTACCTTTTCGAGTCCTCCTACCTTGTACACTTCTTGCCACCTCCCAGACCTGGGCCTTTTTTTCAGGATTCAACATCGGTGTGCTATTTTATTTTCCGAACTTGGGGGTGTGCAAAAAATAATTATTTTACAGTATTACAGCCATACAATGCTTACAAAAAAAGACACTTTGGTACTTATCTCACGTTGGAAAGCCGGAACTAGTGTTGAAATCAAATGTTGACCTAATTATGGAGCAGCCTCAGATTTTTCTTTGGTAGTCTTATGGTTGGCAAGAATTTAAAGGCGGGTATACCTTAAATAGCTTCTGGACGACTTCTCATAGATACAGGTTGATCCTCAGGCCTCAGCACCCACAACAAATTCCCTAGGCTGCTACTCAGGGATCTCGGGCATTTCAAACCATACACTTCTGTAATCCAGTATGGCCACAGATGGTCGTCCATTTCGCAACCCGAGTGTCGGGGTGGGTATTTCACTTCAATGCATTCGATAGAGCCTGCACAAGGGATCACCAAAACCTTCAATGAATTAGGTCTTTGAAAAATACATACCATTCATGGTGATGAGGAGCAGGACGACACAGAGAGTGTTCCTATGCTCTAGTGCTGCGAACTTGATCCAAAAAAAGTTGTTGCCTTTGCAATTGTAATAAGTTTAATGCTGGTAGGAATAGTGTCGACTCGGCGGAAGGACTAATAAACATACACCTTTGCTTCCTCCTCCCAATGAACTTCTGCATCATTTCCTCATGCCTTGAAAGACACCCCAATTTGGTTTTCTTTGGTGGTCCATAGCATTGTTGGCTCTGCGGTGGATCCATCTATGGTTTTTTTCTGTGTTTTGATGCTCTTAGGTTTCTACATTGTGATGTTTATACCAAAATTAAGACTGATTGACGGGAAATGGTGCATCGTTGGTTTTTATTTTCCGGACAGTATGTGTGCCATAAGACGGTTACGGGTTACGGTGCGCTGTAACAACCCGGTGACACTAGTACAATAGCCCATGGTGTCGAGAACAGTATCCGATGATGGTCAGTGATATCCAAGACACAGGATTACACTTTTTTTTTTTTTTGAGAATTGACACACCTTTGAATCAAGGGATGACCCATTATCTGGCATGCTATTAATACTTCTCTTAGCCACCCACCTGTGAAGAAGGGTGTTTCATTCTAAAAGCAAATTGACTAACCGATGAGGTCGGATAACATCTACTGCGCTCTATTCACCCGCTGATTCCTCTGGATTTCACAACTGAAGCTCACAGGGCTGGATGTCAGCGAACAGTCAATATGGTCCGGGCTCGAGTTGAGCAGGCGCTCTGTGCAGGAGGTGGATTGGATCATCCGCGAACGGTCCATGTACCTCTGAGTAAGCCCCGTTATGAGCATGAAAATGCTTTTGGATGCCAGGAATAGCACTCACAACCGATACCGAGACGTCCCACAAAGCTTCGTACGGCCGTCCTATCGCCCCTCTGCCCCTGCCCCTGAGCATTCTGCGAGGCTCCGGACAGGCCGGTTTGTTTACAAAAAAGGTAAACAGATGTGCATGCAATCACGAGCCCCGTACTTGAGCTTGTCGTCATAGTGTAGGGCAGACATGATGAGCGAAGTGAGAGAGCAGAGTAAAATTCTCGTCGCCGTAGCGACGCGAAGCCTGATTGCTTGGGCCTAGTGCTGTCAGGGTCGGGCTTGGGGCCGATAACAATGCGGGTCGGGCTTGGGCCTGAGTTCAATTCTTGCCCATCTATATCGAAATACGTCGTTTAGTTATGAATCTATATTCAGAGCTTTAGTTCACCTCGTAAAAAAAAAATCAACACTGAGCACGGTTTTCAATGTGGTTGATTTGTATCAACTGACCGGCAACTTATGGGTGCCCATTACCTCAACTCGGGGTGTGCAACGGTACAAGAAAAGCAGAAGTGAGTTCACATGTCACCCAAAGGCAAATTGGATCACTTTTGCTCACCGAAATTCCGATGGATAAGGTAAGGTCTACCTCTCAACCCGGGCTCGACCCCGGGTAGCGGGTCACTCAAAAATTTGAGCCCAACCTGGACCCTACCGGAGCCCCACCTAGGGTTGGGCTCGGCTCGGGCACCGGATGATAGTTTTGAGCCCGGGTCGTGGGTCACAATTCAGATGCCAGTGCTGCATCCATTGATGGATCCATGTACTATAGATGTACGTACTTTGTCTTCCCTTCCTTTGATTTTGAAAGTCAGTTGTGTTATTACAAGTGGCCCGAGTTGGGCCCGAGGTATGGTAGCTGTTCCAAGTGGGGTTTCGAAAGGTATCTGGGTGAGGAGAAATTCCTTTTTCGTTCAGTCACGGTACTTGGACCCTATCGGTGACAAGGATTTTACAGCGGTACCAGGGCTAGGGGTGGACACGGGTCGTGGGTATACCCATGTTTTTGGCCTACAGGTCGTGCGGGTTCTCGGCATAAGCTCAGCTGCGCCATTTCTGGTGCCGACAAGGTCGGAGTTTCAACCTTCGTTGTTGTCACATCACATTCCTGTCATAATAAATATTTTCTTGTCAGTGAATAGAGAGCTTGCGCAAAAGCCGCACGAGCCGCACGCGGCTTTTGTGCATTGCGCAAAGCCGCGGGTTTTTCTTCGCTGTTCTTAATTCTTGTCTTGCTAAATACCATCCAATGCCCTTGAGTCCATATTCCACTTCCTGAGAGTGCTATTTGTTTGATGTGCAACTGTGGGAGGCCGCATTTTTACACATCACGGAGGTATCACTCAAGCTCCACTTCCATTCGCCACACTCTCACGTCTGCCACGCCGCAGAGACAATGCCGAGGATGTTCCCTCTCCCCACAGCACCTCTCCTTCGCCTCAGGTCAGCTTACATTGAAATATTTGACTGCCACTTCTCACATTTCAAATTTGCCATGCGGCTTTGCGCAATGCAGAAAAGCCGCATGCGGCTCGTGCGGCTTTTGCGCAAGCTCTCTAATATAAAGACCACGAAGTGTTGGCTGAATCCCAGTTAAGGCTCCAATTGTTTTCGTTTAGAAACGTTTTAAACGGAAATAGTAAATGTTTAAATAGTTGTTTAGTTTAGGGTCCCCGGCAAACAGTATATAAACGGTTTTCAAATGGTTAAACGCTTAAAAGAAATCGGTCACCTACCAGTGCTCGATTGAGGATTTCCATTGCAAATTTTGAGGACCTGTGAGTGTTTAGACGCCTAGATAATCAGGAAGGAATTAAATGCTCACCAACGCACTCGATGTGCCAGCTGTAGGCAATAATTGGTGCTCGGCGTCCTCCAAGGAAAGATACGCATCAAGTGCGCACCACAATCCTGGTCCATTTCTGCTCGCGGTATCTATTCCAAACAATTTTGGCTGAAAGACCGACCTTCCGGACATCTTAACGTAACTGTAGTTGTGTCATACTTCAAGCTGAGCAAAAAATACCCTTTAAAACAGTTTAAACAGTTTTAAAACATTACTGTTTCCGTTTAGTTTAGGATCAGCCTCAAACGAAAATGAAACGGTTGGAGCCTTAATCCCAGTTCCTCTTTCAACCGCAAGGTAGCGTACATCTCCCACCTAGCCCCTCCCCATTTTGATCCCATTCTTCCCAGATTGTTCATAGGATAACTATCAAGATGCATTTCAAGTCCTTCACCGTTATCGCTGTCGCCAGTGTCCTCCCTGTCCAAGCGAATTACTTCAAGCAGTACTATTACGGCGACTGTACCGGAACCGTCAACGACTACCATACTACCCCAGGTTCGTGTCTTCCGCGTCTTTTCTCGGCTTCCATCTTGTTGACTTCTTCCTCTTGAAACAAGATGCTATGACCAGGCCGGAGCATCCGTGCTATTCAGCTTTCCCCGCTGTAAAGTGGACATTTGCTTGGGCAGGAGTTGCCAGGGGAGCTTGTTCGCGGAATTGGCCCATGCCGCCCGACCGAGTGCAGCCTATTTTTGAGCGGTGGATACATGAATGAAAAAAAATGACATTAAATCGTCCTGTCAAATAGTACGCTACCACAACTTTAGGCTCCTACATGTATAAAAGGTACCCAATGGAAAAATGACTTTCTTCTGCCGGCGCCATTCTGGAGCTTCCTAGCAGCGAGATGCAGGGCTTCGGCTGCTCGGGTTGTATCTGGTGGGGATGTCTTGGACAGATGTTCATACACATCTGCGGCAACCTCAGGGGCATCATCGTCCCCAATGGATCACATTGTCGCAATGACACTCCGATATCCGGCCGTCAACATCCCAGCAGCGATATGAACCGACTCTTCCTCCAGATCCTTCATGCCCATGGCAGTCTGGCAGGTGGAGAGGAACACCAGTTCAGCGTGGGGGAGGTTCATTTGATAATCTCGGAGAGAGTTAACCCGGAGCTGCCGGCAACAAGAGTACTCTCGGTAGGAGCGGACACATTCTGTACCCCATGGCATGCAAAGTGCACCCAGCGGGACTCCATCATTCATTTCGAACATTGTCAAGCGTCACTGTATTTCCTTCAAATTGAAGAACAGGCATTGGTAGGCCCGCCGCCTGAGCGAGTTGTTGAACATCATCGATCTCCTTTTAGGTTCCAGGAATATAGTGTTGTCCATGTGCTTGTCATGATTTGCTCTTTTCTCATATCCCCAAATTCATGCCAATAACCCGGCGACTACGCAGACATTCACCGGGTTATACCTCGGGATGCACCTATCGACTCCCTTTCTCCACCCTGTCCATTTCTCATCCGACATCATGCTCCAAAACCCCTCGATCGCCCTCGTCCCTGATCGGGTTATTTCACCTCGATCATTTGCAACCTCGATCGTATTTCAACCCGATCGCATTTCAACCGCGATCGTATTTCAACGATGCGACCGTTATTTCCAACGGACCCCTTGGTGACCGGTAGTCATTACTACGACTTGCAGTATATAACCCTAGGATAGGTAGTTAGACTCTTTACACTATTCTAGTCTATTCTCCAGAGCTCAATCTACCGCGTTTTACCTTTCTTCTTGTATCACCCAGTCGCCCACGTCGCAGTAACCCCTGCAGTGAGGCCCTGTGCTGACAAAAGAATAGTGTCAACCTACCGACGACTCGACTGGACGATACGGTGAACAACAACGAATTTACTATGCCGGACCCCGGGGTCTTCGAGATCCAGCCCGAGGACCAGCGCTCGGCGCTCTTGTACCAGCAGGCCCTCAAGTCTCATAACGAAGCCCGCACGCTCCACGAGACCCTTGCTGGACTCCAGGCTCAGCTAGGGGATGCTCGCGCCCAACTGCTACAAGCCGGGGACGAAAGGATCGAGCAGAACAAACTGCTGAGGGAGGCCATGAGTGCGCTCTGCGACGCGGCCATTGACCGCCGCCCCTCTCTCGGGACGTCTGGGGAGGTCAAGGTCAATACCAAGCAGCCCCGGGTTGCTGCCCCGCGTACGTTCAACGGGGATTCCGAGCAGGTGGACCAGTTCCTGGCGGATTGTTGGCTGAATTTCAACGGCAACACCGCCTACGCCACGGACAGCACAAAGATTACCTTCGCACTCTCCTACATGAAGGACGGCTCTGCCTCGCAATGGGCCAACAACGTCGTGTTGGCCATGCAGACCCAGGATGCGACCGGATCGTATTCCACCTGGGCAGACTTCCGCCTCGCAGTCCTTGAAGCGTTCAAGGGCGGTGCGCAAGTCGAGATTGCTCAAGCGAAGATGGAGAAACTCCGCCAAGGCAAGAGCACGGCCACGGAATATTTCACCGTGCTCGACTCCCTTAACAAGACGGCGGCGTACGACGAAGTCACCTTATCCGATTGCTCAAGCGCGGCATCGATGACAAGGTGGTCAGGGCGGTCTATAGTCAGTCAGACCTGCCTGTGGACTACAAAGGCTGGAAGAAGCAAGTTATCAAACACGATGGGCTGAACCGGGCATTCCGGGTTATGGAGGGCAGCCTTCGGGATGGGGGGAACACGGTTTCCGCCCCAAAGATGCACTCCTCCTACTTCCCTACGAACAACCCGGGAACGTGCGCAAGACCGAGTGGAAAGGTCAGGGGAATAACCCGGTCACCCATTTTGGGAACAACCCGGTTAGCAGCCCCGCGCCCGCTACCTCCGTAGCTGCTGCCCCGGTTCCTATGGACATAGACCGTGCGGACAGCAAGGGAAAGGGACCTTCGCCTCGCCTACCTGTTACAATTGCAAGCAGGAAGGACACTTGGCACGGAACTGCCCTCGCCGCCTCCTGCAGGACCCGCAGTTCCGGGCCATGTACGCCGAGGCGATAAAGGAAGAACAGGACCAGGAGGATTTTTCCGCCGGTCGCGAGTGAAGTCTACGCACTTACGACCTATACCACGCTCCAGTGTACCAGTTGCATCTCCCAATTCATTTGAAGTTTTATGCACTGTGGAACCTGAGCGACCGATGTAGACGATTCCGACGACGGT
Source organism: Mycena leptocephala (assembly GCA_029378395.1). Classification (NCBI taxonomy): domain Eukaryota; kingdom Fungi; phylum Basidiomycota; class Agaricomycetes; order Agaricales; family Mycenaceae; genus Mycena; species Mycena leptocephala. Next base: position 120,847 of record JARJLF010000371.1, on the reverse strand, counting down.
GAATCAACGACGACGGAAGGAACGACGATATGGAGTAGAGGGGCCAGTCCCTCTCTACGCTCCAAGAGGCGCAAGCCGAGAGCACAACGAAGGGAGAAAGCGGAATGGCGCAGACTCCCCGTTGGAAGTGCGGAACGAACGTTAGCCCGGATTAACGAGCATCCCGCCGAGGCAGGGGATATAGTCCGTCGGTGGACTCACCCTCACAGACATGCCGAAATCACCGACGAACTGCTGGAGGTACTAATGACAACGTACCCCCCCGACGCGCTCGACGCACTAGACGCGTTGCGAGAACCCCCATCCTATATACGCGCCATGAACGGGAACTCGATGATGATCCCGGTAACCCTCGAAGGGCTGAACAACTTACAGGGTTGCTCCGTCACCGGGTTAATCGACAGCGGTGCCACGGGCGGGTTCATCAACGAAAGCGTGGTAGAAGAACGGGGGATGGAGAGAGAGGCACTCCCCATCCCCGTCCCGGTTTATAACGCCGACGGGACGTTGAACAAAGGAGGGCTGATCACACACGTCGTGCGCCTCCGACTTACAATCCGGGACCACACGGAGGTCTTCCCCCTCGCCATTACAGATACGGGGAAGAGCGATGTGATCATCGGATACAACTGGCTCCGGAAACACAACCCGGAGATCGACTGGGAAAAGGGGGAGTTGAAGTTCTCCCGGTGCCCCCCTGCTTGCAAACGCGCTAGACTGCAAGAGGAGTGGGACGAGGAAGACCAAGAAGAGATTCAAGAAGGCGACCGGGTTTTTATAACCCGCATCTACTCCGAATCTGCGCTGCCACAACGTGACTCAGCCCATATCCGCGCCATGGGCAGCGTGGCCACCAAGTTGGCGGCCGCCGCGCACGAGGCCAAAGGGGAGCAAACCCTGGAAGACAGCGTACCGGAGCACTACTTGCGAGATTTCCGCGGGGTGTTCGAGAAAGACAAGTTCGACAAGCTCCCCGAACGGAAGAAGTGGGACCACGCTATTGAATTGAAACCGGGTTCTGAACCGGTCAAGGGACGCAATATCCCGCTCAACCCGGCGGAACAACGCGAGTTAGACGCATTCATTAAAGAACACTTGGAGACGGGACGCATCAGACCCTCCAAATCGCCTTGGGCCTCCCCGTTCTTTTTTGTGAAGAAGAAAGACGGGAAGCTACGTCCCGTGCAGGACTATCGAAAGTTGAACGAGCTTACCATCAAGAACCGGTACCCGATCCCGTTGATATCGGAGATCATGCATATGCTCCGAAAGGCAACCTGGTTCACTAAACTGGACGTTCGATGGGGCTACAACAACATTCGGATCAAAGAAGGAGACGAAGAGAAGGCCGCCTTCATGACCAACCGAGGGCTATGGGAGCCACTGGTGATGTTCTTCGGACTCACTAATTCGCCCGCGACTTTCCAATCGATGATGAACGAGATCTTCGAAAGGCAGATCGCTGAAGGCCGGGTTATTGTGTACTTGGACGACATCCTCATTTACTCGGACAATCTGGAGGACCATCGAGCGACGGTGCGAGAGGTGTTACAGGTGTTGAAAGATAACGACTTGTCCCTCAAACACGAGAAGTGTGAGTTCGAGCAACGGGAGGTGGAATACCTGGGGGTGATCATTGGAGATGGGAAGATTCGCATGGACCCCGTGAAGGTTGCGGGGTGCGAGAGTGGGCCACGCCCAGGACGGTCAAGGATGTTCAGAGTTTCCTCGGGTTCCTCAATTTCTATCGCCGGTTCATAAAGGGATTTGGCGACCACGCAAAACCATTAACCCGGTTAACCCGGAAGGACACGCATGGAGATGGGGTACGGAGGAGAACTCGGCTTTCCGGCGACTGATCGACGCGGTGACCTCCGAGCCCGTCCTCCACTTCCCTACCGACGACGGGGAGTGGAGAGTTGAGGCGGATTCTTCTGATTTCGCGACTGGGGCTTGTCTCACGCAGTGCCAAGCTGGAGTATGGGTGCCGATTGCATTCCTGTCTAAAGGCCTGAACGACACGGAGCGCAACTACGACATCCACGACAAAGAGATGTTGGCGGTGATGCGCGCCCTATACGAGTGGCGACACTTCCTACAAGGAAGCCAACGGAAGTTCGAGATATGGACGGATCACAAGAATCTGGAATACTTCACCACCACCAAGAAGTTGAACCGGCGACAAGCCAGATGGTCACTAGAGCTGAGTGAGTACGACTTTACTCTAGTGCATAAACCCGGGAAACAACACACCAAGACGGATGCGTTATCCCGACGAGGAGGCCACGAGCGAGGCGAGCACGATAATTCGAATATGGTGCTATTGCCGGAGACACTCTTCGCGAACAATCCGGTTAGTGGGGCGGAGTTTCTGCGGGCCATGCCCGCAGTACTCGACGACACGCCGGGTGATAGGTTCATGGATGAGATCAAGCAGAAGAAACACCTTTGGGAGGACGGCGCGAAGGAGGCACTCAGGAGGAGGACAGCGGATGGGAAGAACACGACGGGTTCTTGACCAAGGACGGGTTGATTTACGTTCCACCCGACGAAACGCTGAGACACCGGGTTCTTAAAGCTCACCACGATGATTACCTCGCTGGGCATCCCGGCCAATATCGAACGGCAGAGCTGGTGACTCGCAACTACTATTGGCCGACAGTCCTGAAGGAGACCAAGAAATATGTTGCGGCCTGCCCCACCTGCCAGCACACCAAGATCTTTCCCACTAGGCCTAGAGGACCACTACACCCGAATGCTGTCCCCGAACGGCCCTGGCAGTATATCTCGATTGACTTGATTGTCAAACTTCCAGAGAGCAACAGGTTCGACTCGATCGCTGTAATTGTGGACCGGCTCAGCAAAGCCATCCGGGTTCTTCCCTGCACGGAACACATTAGTGGCGAAGGGATCGCCCGCCTATATCGCGACCACTTCTGGAAGGACTACGGATTACCAGAAGTGGTGATCAGCGACCGGGGCCAGATTTTTGTGGGGCATTTCATGCGGGATCTGCTGAAGTTGCTAGGTGTGAAATCGAACGCATCCATGGCCTACCACCCGCAAACGGACGGACAGACCGAGCGGGTTAACCAGGAAATAGAACAATATCTGCGAGTGTTCACCAACTTTATGCAGGACGATTGGGTGGACTGGCTATCCCTGGCAGAATTCAGCTACAACGACAAGGTTCATACGACGACCGGGTTCAGCCCGTTCTATACGATGCTGGGTTTTCACCCGCGAAAGGGTACAGAGCCGAGGCTCGAGGTACCAACGGAGGCGGCCGATAACTTCGCAAAACGAATGCAACTCGTGCGCGAAGAAGCCGCGGCGTCCATGCGTGTGGCGCAAGAAACAATGAAGCGCTTCTACGACCGAAAGCGAGGTGAAGACCCCGGCTATGAACCCGGTGACGAGGTGTACTTGTCGGGAAAGAATCTGACGACCCATCGGCCTATGAAGAAATTGGACGATAAACGGCATGGACCTTTCAAGGTCGTGCGCAAGGTCGGATCGCTCTCGTACGAGCTCAAGTTGCCCGACACCTGGAAAGTACACCCAGTCTTCAACACGGTCTTCTTGAAGCCGTGGGTGCCCCCGGTAGCGGAACACCAGAAGGCGGTCCCTCCGCCCCCACCCGACGTGGTGGACGGTGTAGATTTGTACGAGGTCGGAGAAGTGCTGAACATCAAAGTGCACAACTGGAGCCTGCGGTACTATATCCGCTGGGAGGGTTATCCGAAGGAGGAATACACGTGGGAACCACGACACCACTTGGTGGGTGCTGAGGATGCTTTGGCGGAATATTACAAGAAGAACCCGTGGGCCCCTCGAGAGATTCCGAACGGAAAAGGGGGCTGGAAAATGGAGAACCCGCCCCCTAGACGAAAAAAGAAGAAGCATTGATGCCTCGAGACGAAGCATCCCTAGGGGGGGGGTAATGTCATGATTTGCTCTTTTCTCATATCCCCAAATTCATGCCAATAACCCGGCGACTACGCAGACATTCACCGGGTTATACCTCGGGATGCACCTATCGACTCCCTTTCTCCACCCCGTCCGTTTCTCATCCGACATCATGCTCCAAAACCCCTCGATCGCCCTCGTCCCTGATCGGGTTATTTCACCTCGATCATTTGCAACCTCGATCGTATTTCAACCCGATCGCATTTCAACCGCGATCGTATTTCAACGATGCGACCGTTATTTCCAACGGACCCCTTGGTGACCGGTAGTCATTACTACGACTTGCAGTATATAACCCTAGGATAGGTAGTTAGATTCTTTACACTATTCTAGTCTATTCTCCAGAGCTCAATCTACCGCGTTTTACCTTTCTTCTTGTATCGCCCAGTCGCCCACGTCGCAGTAACCCCTGCAGTGAGGCCCTGTGCTGACAGTGCTGATGGTTGGGCAACGGCGAGCAATGGGAGTGGTTTAGAGTCAGACCTGCCGCGGAATGCCTCAATCAAGGCAGTTAACGAAGGCGTGTAGGAAGATATGACGAAGTCGGACAGCTTCGAGCCGAAACCATCATCCTCGCCATGAAGACCTGCGGCATGGATCGGTAGAAATGCCAGAAGGCCGGTCAGGCACCACCAGATACGTTGAGGATCATTCGGAGGGGTCTGCAACAACTGTGAGTAAAATTTGTGGTCTTCGTTTGAATCAACTTACATTATATCCGATCCCCACCAAGACAGGTTTGGTTCACCACCCGGGCGATTGCGAGTATAAAATAAATGCAGATTGCGTACCGATTGCAACTCCGCTTGCAGATGTGGCAAATAAGATGAGTGAAAGCTTGAACAGACTGCACTGGTTTTATTCAATGAGTGGTACTGTGAGAATGGGTTAATGAAAAACCTAATCTCTGACTGGGACAAGGCATTCACATCCAAACTCTGGGAAGCCTTACACAAGCTTACTGGAGTGAAACTGAAGATGTCTACATTTTACCATCCAGAAACAGATGGAGGCAGTGAATGCTGGACTCGTCACCAGTCTGCCCTACAATGGCAAATCTTAGTGCAAGCATACGGCATAGTGCTTGCGCTAAGATTTGTCATTGTAAGGCAGACTGGTCACGAGTCTAAGTGAATGCACCAATAAACAGTTGTTCAGGCTATTCGATACCATGTAGACCGAAATCAGAAGGGATGGCGTGCCTCATTACCATGGTTCAGGTGTAAGGAGGCAATGATTGTCCATATTTACGTACAAAACAAATAAGCAGTCCAAAGACTGATCGATCGTAAGGTACGCAACAAAGACCAAAAGGGGGAAAGACGATGAGCAGGGCATCCACCCCTTCCACAACGCCCTCCCGCTTCAGAAAGTGTCCAATTCCTTAGGGCTAAGTTGATAATCTGTAGATATGAAATACGAAAATAATTGGCTTGCTCAGAATATGGAAAGCATCCCATATTGACCCAGGGTACCTACCGAAACATGGCCTTCATGATTATGATGAAGTGAAATTCCCTCTGCCTAACCATATTCTGGCTGTAAATAAAAAATCCAAGTAGGTAGTTAAATTTAAATTTAATGTTAGATTCTGAAACCATGTACGATGAGTCTGTGACTCCGGCATCTGAGTCGAACCCCCGTGTTGATGATCCAGGTTTGCGACCTAACATATCAAGTTTTGTCGTCTCTTTTATGCCTTATCACAGCTTTTGACAACCCACAACACGAGAATCTGCCTACCTCTGCAGCCAACGATGCCATAGTACCTGTGGAAGCATCTGAAGTCATCACAACAGCTCGTGGTTTCCTTAGCTAAATAAATAATTTCCCCCTCAGTTATGGATCCGTACCCTGCAATCCCATCTGCTCTGCGGGATGATCCCCGCGGTCCTGTACCTATGGATACCAACACAAATCCCAGCGCTGAGTTGGAGGCCTATCCAACCACCCTCTTCATGGAGTCATCTGGCACTGCACATGATTTTTTGAACGATGCAGAACTCGGACTTGATTTCGGGATGAACGACATTTTTGCCAACCTTGATCCATACTCTTACGACTTTGGCACAACTTCTGATGACACTAACATTTTACCTCTCCTGTGTATGCCATTGGTGTCGCCACCTCCTCGTATGGCTACCCCCGATGCCCTACCCGACCCAGATGTGCCACTAAAGGCAGCGAAGAAGCGGAGGAATCCTTCCGTCGATCCGGCCAACATGATTGATGGGACACGCTGTAGATTCAAGTCTCATTGAGCACTCGGGGAGGGCATGTAGTCATTTTTAATACAGAATGTGTGGCCTAATATTTATTTATCTATTTTGTGGTTGAACTCAACAACGGCGGGGGGCGGCACTGGTCAATAATAAATTCATAACTACAAGACCAGCCGCCGCTTCGCTCCGGCAATAAGAAGCATGGCAATAAAGGATTAAAGGAATAATATATTGTCGACATACAATCCAATTAGAAACGAAAAACCAATATGGATAGCCGAAGTTGCTCTCCCCAGCGGCAAACGACACGGGGAATCAAACAAATCAACTCACCGGAAGTTTTCGGAGATAAAAAATGGAAGACAGCAGGAGAGGAGCAGTTACTTTGCTGGTCAACCGAGAATAATCGGAGCTGGACGGTCAATAGGAGGCAAAGGAAGCAATAGCAAGAACAGGTAATTGAGGACGACTTAAGCTGAATATTTCGATCTTGCATTTGATTCATCCGGAGAGATGCACCAGCCAGAAACAGCGGAAGGATTCAAGATATATGAAGGTGTGAATCTGATTAATAAGTTGTTGCCAGCCAGAGTGAACAATGGAAACGCGAGAAAACCACAAATCTTGACATAAATGAGAGCCGGCAAGATAGGTCGCAGGGCGGAGCTATTGCAAGCAACTCGGTGTGGGTTGAGGAGGTTCAGGACTGAGATGAAAAGCAATCATGGGCCAGAAAGCAGCAGACACGACACGGCTAGCACGAGATTCAGCATTGAGAGCAGTTGCAGTTGCAGTTGCAGTTGTAGACATATAGATTTTGAGGGTCGAGCGGATGCCTAGGGTTGAAGTAATAATTTGAGTCGAACCCAAGTAGAGAGGATTATCCCCCGCAACAGCAGCTCGAAATATCAGACCAAAAACGAAAATAAGTTCGAGGAGGAAAGTGGGTGAAGGGGTTCTATCCATGCCGTTTTTATATGTGAAGTATCATCTGCCGGGGAGATACGTGGCCCCCCGGCCTGATGAATAGAATCATGAGCAACGACTGCGATCGACTGCGTGCTGTCAAGAAAAAGCTGCGGGCGGGTCAGCTGTTTGACCACAAATGAAAAGGCAATGCTGAAGAGCCGAGAGAGTCGAGGACAGACGAAGAGCAAGAGCAGAGGAAAAACAAAAGGAGAATGGTTACATCGGGATATAGCACCGCCGAACGAGCAAAATCTTATAGAATGGCTAATTAATAATTAATTAACTAAAAGGCAAAGCTCTGGGCTTCCGCTGTAACGTCTGTGCTGTCCGTGCGATTCTGCGGCGAAGTTTGCGCAGTGCGTGCTCGTTGCGATGAGGATACAGGTGCGCACAAAGGGGGCAAGAACCTAGGATTTTTAGAACGAGAGGAGAGGAGGGAAAAGAATGGAGGTAAAGCTACATGGGGCAATTGCACCGCCGACGAGACATTTGCTTAAAGAACGGTTAATTAGAGGTCTGGCTAAAGAAATCTGACCCAACTAGGATTCAAAGACACTTTTTAATGGACCCATGTTATAAAAGCCTGCCCCCGAGTCGGCGTCGGGACAAGGGCTAGTTGAAGTTGCGCATCAGCGGAGCGGAGTTTGCCGGATCAATTTGATGGCGGCCCGCACTTATTATAAGTTCTGTGCGGTTCTATCACTCTGGAAAAAGCTATGTTTCGGGGCTCCCAAAAAAGTTTCTGAAATTATTTGTATCAGTAAGTGAATATATGGTCCTGAAATTGACGACGAAATGTGAAGTTTCTGAAGAACTGAAATGCATGCTGAAAGGACTCGTTTCAGGATTAGTTTTCAGTGGCCAGAAATGTCCCGTATCAGGAGTCATGTTCACCATCTAGAAACTACTGCTGAGATCATTAGTTTCAGGAGCAATTGGTTGTTACCTGAAAAGAATAATATCGACGACATTTTCGGGTGGTCCCAAATTTATTGTTTTCAGACCGGCTGAAACCCATCGGCCCGCCCCGGCCCGATCCGTTTTAGGGAGGTTAAAAACAATAGTATCGGGAATAGCCGAAACTGTAACCGATACTATTGTTTTCAGCTCACAATAAACTGCTCATGAAATGTCCAGTTTCAGGAGCAGTTTCTAGCAGGTTGAGATGGTCCCCGAAACGGAAGATTTCGGGTACCCCAAAATCGTTCCCGAAACTTACTACGTAGGGAATCATTTAGGCCGCTCATAAACCTTGAATTTTAGGTGCAGTATCAGGTCTGGTTATTCTCTTTCTGATACTAACGATTTCAGAAATGTTAGGATTAGGTGAGCCCCAGTCCTATTCATCTCGTCGATACTCCATGCTTAGTGTGAGCGAGCACAAGCCCAAGCCCATCCAAGCCAAGCCATCAAACCCGTACAGCCAAATTTAAACTCCGACATTGCTCCGACATGCGGGGCAAGCCGTTTGGCAAGCCCGTCCGACAGATCTAGTTGCACGGTGTCTCCTGGAGCAAACTGCGGTGATAGGTGATCGAGTATGAGCTCCGTCCGTGGTTAACAATTCTAGGGACCCACGGTCGTATTTCCCAGTGAATCACAAAACGTAGAGACGAAGCTTGAGCAATCGAATTGTACGCCAGTTGCGAAGCAGCTAATACCAACGGCCTCGCCATAAGTCGTGGCGGCAAAAACGAGCACAAGAAGCTGGATGCCATGAATAAGGCGGTAGAGACACATAGTGTATGGTAACCCACCGTGTTCGTGATCATGCTGTATTGGCGTGCGTTGCCACTGCGTTCGCAGATCGTAAATTTCCTTATACACAAGCGAGGCAGTCTATTTTAATCGAGGTCTTTGGATTTCTGAGCCACGGTCGCTCGCTACCACCGATGTCGTTGCGTGACATCCCCAGGCAACATTTCTCTAGTCTCTCGTAGACGGACGCTTCAACGATTTTATCTCGTACCTCTCGGATTTCTTGATATATATCTATGGGGCTTGCATATATTGCTGCAACGCCTCCTTTCCAAAGCATGGGGATTGCCAAATGAAATCATCGGATCTTTAAATGTGTTCCTCATGGCCTTTGGGACTGAACCTACGTTCTACTGATATCCTTCAGAACCACAAACCTTGACGAGGCTGTCTCAGGCTTGTGCTTGTGCCGTTTAGAATGCGTATGGTGACCGAGCATCATTCCCACTTTCAGCCGTACTCCCGGCGCATCAAAGGCAGTTCAGCCTGAACGGCCATGAGCTAATAACACGGACAAGTCGGTCCGGACTTTGAGACGCGCTGGAATGTGTTCACATGTTCTGAGTCTGCTTACAATCCGCCAGCTCTTCACTATGTCCCACATTAATTTAACTCCGGCCTACGTCTACTTACTGTTCTGAAGTGTGCCACTGCGTGAAGTCATAGGTTCCCGTAACCCGAAGCAGTCTAAATGTACTCTGTCTTTGCGTGTTATGGGATCAAACCCCGTCGGTCTAATGAAACCTCCGAGAGGGTGTGGTGTCGACATTCACCTTTCGCCGTGACACCTGATTCTGAGCAGCCAGTCAGCGCCGGGCGTCATACGAGCTGCGAATACTTCTCTGGGATGTACAATCGCACTCCCCAGATGCCGACCCGGAGTTGATAGGGGAACTTCAGAACACTAAGACAGGACAGAGGATGGTCAAGAAGTATTTGTCAGAAAGGAATTCAGAAGTTTGTTTCGTCAATGTAACGATGAAGAAAGAAATGTCAGGATTCATTTCGAATTTCAGGGAAATGGGGGATTGAGTGAAAGGAGGAAGGAATGATCAGTGAATAGACATAGGCGACATCTTATTGGTGTTCTTATCCGATATAAGATTAAATTGTTGAAGCCTCTGTCTATGAATGAGAGACCAGAAAACTGTTGTCTGGGCATTCACAGTGGAGAGTGCATAAAGAACAAGGGTGAAATACCATTCCGTACAGGGGAAATGAAGGGAGTGCACTAGAGCATAAAGAAATATGTCAACAAATCAAGGTCCGAAATGAAATCGTGGTCTGGTGGGTCTACGAGAGACTAGAGAAATGTTGCCTGGGGATGGCATCGGTGGTAGCGAGCCCCCGGCTCGGAATTCAAATAGACTGCCTCGTGCCCATCCCACACAGGATGTCTACCACTCGAAGATAGGAGATAGCAGCGGTCTATGCGAGAGCCGGATACACTCCCTCACCCTCATCCACTTTTCCCCCTTCGAGCAGGCATGCACGCCTGCCGCGGAGTTTTCACGCATCGATAAACAATTCTAAACATCTATCGGAGTCGGCAAAATTCAGTGGCATGACACTCGAACTTCGGTCCTTGTCCGCAGCAAAGGGTTGGCTGCCCCACCTCAAGGGGTCCGCCTTTTGGTCCAAAGTTTCCGCAGTCCCTCGACGTTTTTCAAGTTGCGCCACGACGGGAGTCCGCCGCCGAGTTCGGTTGTGCAGAGCGATCTATTCTCCATTCGCAAAGATCTAGAAAAGACTGAAACATCCGATGCATCCCAGGCGGATCCTTTTGCCCGAACGTGGCCGTCACCCTTGTTGGGTGCAAGACGCATTTGCGTGAGGATTATGATTATCAGGTACGTACACTACAATCAGTAAACACTAGGCGGCTTGCAAGAGCGGAAGTTATGCGTAAATGTTGATCTTGAGTTCCACTGTTCCAGAGGCTATATAAAAAGCCACATTGGGAAAAAGTAAAAGCAATTTCCAGTCGTTCATCTCGGGCACGGGGAGTCGAACCCCGAGGGGCAGGGGTAAAGTGACGTTGTGACGTTGCAAGCGACGCAGATCGGCGCTGCAGTTTTTTCAACCGACGCAGATTACGACGTCTCACTTCCCCGGCTGGTAAGTATCATTGAGTTTCATCGTACGCCTTCGCAGAATACCTCGGATGTCTAGACTGTTCTACACGCGGGAGTCGGGTTGTTCTTTCAAAATGGGTTCCGTGTCATCGTGGTTGCCATCTGCACGAACTGCAATTCAATAAATTTTAACTTGCATAATTGTTAAGCTACCTTGGTAGCTCTGCGTCCTACGTCGAGGCGTCAGGACAATGTCGGTATCACTTCCACGCTGTCAAGTCCACAACATGTCGGACCTTCATACAGATGTTGAAGACTTATACTCCATATCAGTTCCTGGATTACCCCTTACCCTAGATCAAGCATCCGGACAGGACTCGGGATAATATATTTGCTCAATTAGATCCCCGTTTGGAATGTGTTGTACCGTCAATCAGTCCGAAACAAAGGTCCCATCAGACCTCGAACTGATCTTTCGACCAACACTGCCATTGCTGTGCCTGTCATGAAAATTAGACTATAAGTTACAGCTAATTGCAGTACCGAAGGCGCGAACAGAAAATTACCGTTTTGGGCGAATTCCAATCCTCATGACCGATTTGCCCATAACTCTCTGAGTTTTGCACGGATCAAACTGAAACCTAGCTAGATAATTCGTACTAATTCATACGCAATTAGTGGCAGAGAGGGAATTTTGAAAATATCATATTTTCTATCTTCTGGCACTCGAGGGGTGAATTCCAATCCTCACGACCGATTTGCCCATAACTCTCTGAGTTTTGCACGGATCAAGCTGAAACCTAGCTAGATAATTCGTACTGATTCATACGCAATTAGTGATAGAGAGGGAATTTTAAAAATATCATATTTTGTATCCTCTGGCACTCGAGGCTCGTAAATCAGGTAATTACAGCAAATTCTCACTGCGTTCAAGGCCTTCCTAGACTTAGTCTCTGGCTAGGTCCCTATGCGCAGCTGGGCAGACCTCCTCCGTCTAGTGACCTATACAGTCTATGTGTAGCTCCATGTAGTTCTGTGTAGCTGTGTGTAGCTCTGCGTAGCGGTGCATAGCTATGTATATGTCAGGCTCGGTCTGCGTAGTTTCCTAGACACATGTCAGCTTCTCAATCGATGTTTGGTTGAAGGAACACGAAATCAACCCCGGCGTAGTTGAATGGAGGCGAGTTTAGGTACCTACACAGGCTACACTGATCTAGATGGACTTACGCTGGCCTACACAGAGTCAGCTTAGGTGACCTACCCACATCTGGACGGGGGCTACGCATATCTTGCCACAATTGTGCTTAGGTCGGGCTAGGAGTCCTACACAGGGCCCGTGTAGCTCCCTACGCAGAGCTGGACAGACCTACACACATCTTGACAGACTGAGGCTAGGGGGGCCTTGAACGCAGTGTCTGTCTTGACAGTACAGAACACCATCGAACAGGGCTGGGAAAAGGCAGGGGGGAAATATCGGTACTTTTGACTCTATAACATTGCTTCTTACATGTTGAAGTCCCTGGTATTAAGAAATCAGCTTGTTCTGACAAGAACTGAACCAACTAGCCCAAATTTACGCCGAAACGAGCCTCGAGTGCCAGAGTATACAAAATATGATATTTTTAAAATTCCCTCTCTGTCACTAATTGCGTATGAATTAGTACGAGTTATCTAGCTAGGTTTCAGCTTGATCCGTGCAAAACTTAGAGAGTTATGGGCAAATCGGTCGTGAGGATTGGAATTCACCCCTCGAGTGCCAGAAGATAGAAAATATGATATTTTCAAAATTCCCTCTCTGTCATTAATTGCGTATGAATTAGTACGAATTATCTAGCTAGGTTTCAGCTTGATCCGTGCAAAACTCAGAGAGTTATGGGCAAATCGGTCGTGAGGATTGGAATTCGCCCAAAACGGTAATTTTCTGTTCGCGCCTTCGGTACTGCAATTAGCTGTAAACCGCGGTCAAGTGCAGTCCCCAAACAGTTTATCATGAAGATTTTCCAGCGCTTGATCTCTGTAGCCGCTTTCGTCGCGATATCCATTGACGCAAGTGTGAGTTATTTCCTCCAGTTGTCATTGGTTGGGCTGAATAAGCCCGATTAGCCTTTGTCCAAACGTGTGTTAGGCGGCATGTATGTATCTCGCGCTATCTGCAACCCATCCGGTGACAAATCTCACAGAACGTTGTGCACTGACATAAACTTTACTGGGGCTTGTCTGCACATGGACCTCGCGCAGAGCAGGTGGACCAGTATCACGACTGCTTGATAGCCACGTAGGCTTCGTGTATCGCTCTCTCTATGTAGCCGCTGCTGATGGAATATTAGGGCATCGAATGGATCGTCTGCAGGCATAACCGTACTTGTACCGAATTCGGGTTTCAAAAATCTCGGGACCCTGAGCCTGGACAATTTGGTTGTAGCGGTTCAGTGAGTGTTTCCATATTCTCGACGCTCCTTGTATTTTCTCACGAGGGTGAGGTAGATGCCAATGGTGAATCAGGATGATCGGATAACTCACTTCAGTGTTAATGAGAGAGTTACGGACCGCCAGTTGTTCCGAGTATTTAGACGTTTGTTTGTTGTCTGATAAAGGAGTTCTGCGGCTTGGGTTCCTACCACTGATTCAGATGCTCAACAACATACTGATTATGGCCGTCGATGCCTGTGTAAGATGAGAGGTTAAGGAGAGCAACTAAGGTGAGTTCAACACCTCATGCAAACTGAACTGACGCTGCATGCGTCAAACGTCAGTGAAGAACCGAAATCACTTTGCCCTATCTTAACATACAGATTTAGTGACGCAGAGCAGAAAAGAGAAAGATGCACTACATTTTTCGAAAATCGATGTCGTGGAGAATTAGAATTTCAGCTTGAATTTTTGTGCAACATGAACAGTTGAACCGGCTACTTCAGTAACCAGTTGCGCACCACAGGCTGTGGCTTTCTGCGCTCATTAGCGTCCAGCAGTGTTTTAAGAAAACACGCTACCGTAGAGACCGTCTTTATATGAAAAACTAAAGGCAGCTCCGGGCACTCAATAGGGTTGTTCACAGTCGCCCTTTTTCACACCTTTTTGCTCCCTTTTTGCTCCCCTTTTACTCCCTTTTTGCGCCCTTTTCATGCCTGGCAGATAATGTGCTATAAAATCCAGAAAAATGCACCCCAGTCCTTTTGAACATTTGTGATATGTGACCTTTGAGGAACAATATGAGTACACAGGCTGCATGAAATGGAGAAAGGGAGCCAAAAAGGGCTCGAAAAAGGGAGGGAAAAGGAAGCTCCAGCCAGGGGTTTCACAGTAGCCCTTTTTTGCTCCCTTTTTTGCGCCCCTTGTTTTCCGTGTCCCGCAGAATTTCTAAGACCCCGTTTTTGTTGGTCTTCTACCCTTTTAAATTGAAAAAAGGGGGGGGAAAACCGGGCAAAAAGGGCGGGAAAAGGGGCAACTGGGAACAACCCTAATAAAATGAGCTCGCTGTGGCCATCAAACCACTATCCCATCGTCTGTTGTGGATTTACCAGGTATGCACGTACCCTAACAATCTGATCCTGGAACCTGGTGTTAGAAAATCAAGTCACGCTAGAGGTCGAGTCCCAGAGTATATTCGAAGGTTGGCGTTGGGAATAAATGGACGTGTTAAAATAAGGATATGGGCATACAAGTAACCAGAAAGGCGGAGTAAGCATATACGAGGGCATAGACAAGTCCGGAGTATGACGACGCGCGTTTCGGTCACATCTGTTAACACCTGGGTCCAGATTTCGTATTAGGCCCTTTGCGCCCAGAACCAGGCTTTTTGGATCGCAACAGGGCTTTTTCTGGTGGCTATCCATTTTGGAGTAGGAGGAACTGGAGTTGTGGCGGTGCGTGCACAGCCGCTGATTGACAACTTGCGCTTGACGCGATGGACGACTCGGAGTGTCCGTCCTCGATATTGTCAATAGCGGCCGCCTTTGGTCACGGATCGCAACGGAAGTGGAGGTGAAGGCACGGGGTGCGCACGAGCATATCCTCCCCGCTCTCGCCGTCATCATCGTCTCCTTCCCCAGCCTCGCCCTCCTGGCCCCCGCCTGCTCCTCCTGTCCCCGTCCCCGTCCTCATCATCGGGCGCGGTCCCCGTCTTTGCCATCGGCTTCGGCGTGCGGGCGTGCAGGCCCTTCAAGACGCCGCGCGAAGGGTACTTGTGTGTGTCTATGCGGAGCCGCAGTGTCTATGCAGAGCCCTCTCCTTTTCTCCCCGTCGCCGCCGTCTCGCCTCTGCATGCCTGTGTCTATATGGAGCCCTCTCCTCCCCGCCTCCACCTCGCCGTCGCCGTCGCCGTCCTCGTCGTCGGCCAGAGTAGGACTTCGGCTGGGCTTTACGAGACCGCGCCGCGCATACAGATGTGCGCGATGTCGAGGCGTGTGTAACACGCCGCCCCTGCCCGGCCCTTTACCTCCATCCTCACCTCTACCGTGCGGTCTCCTTCCTCGTCCCCGTCCTCGACGATCGTAGCCGTAGGCGGCTTGGCTTCACGAATTCGCGCCGTCCTCGCCCTTACCCTCATCCTCACCTTCGTCTTCGCAGTCCTCCGGATGATCCCCCCACTCTCTCCCTTCCTCACCCATCGCCCTCCGCATCACTCCAGTTTTGCCCTCGCTCTCCTCGTGTCCTCGCTCGCCTCGTGCCGCCGACTCGGAAGTGGGGGTAGGGGTGGATGGCGGCTTCCGATTCAGGATTTTAATTTCAAGCCGCCAAGTGGCCGTGGTACGCACGCGGATGCGGAGATGGAGATGGAGGTGGAGGTGGAGGTGGAGGTGGAGATGCAGATAGGAGGGAGGTGGAGAAGCGCGGGTCCCTCCCCTCTCCGAATCGTACGGTGAGGGGAACATCTTTCAATCATTCTCGTCCAGCACGGGTTTCGCACCGGCGTCCACGCGGGGGCGCTCCCCTTGCCCAGCCTCCTCCTCTCTACGCACTCAAAGAGGACAATGACGCAGGAGGGGCGCACCCTCGATATGGCGCTTTTCTGCGGTACTTGCTCCTCCTTCGCATCGCATTGCATCACCCTGCTCCTCGAGGACATGCTTGACCTACGTTCTATATATATCCATGGCGATACCCTATATTTACATGGATAGGTAAATTACAATTCGGTGTCGCCGCGCGTCCTTGTTGCACCTCGTCTGCGTTGTCCCTTGGTTACCCCGGTCTCTCCGTGCTTCACATGATTCTTAGGTCACTCTCTGAGCCAGAGCTCGGCTGAAGAAGTTCCTCATTGCCTCTCGATCCGCGATGCAATGCGCTGGTACCAAGTATCCCTTTCATCCGCAATTTACTTGTATAAGGCCGGAATCAAGTCGACTCAGGCTGTGCTGTGAAACTTATGAGCTCATTCGACTGCGCAGCCCAGCGGTTTCAACAAATCCTTTCTTTTCCCCCTTTTTGCGGTGAGGTCGCTGTTAGCGATAAATTTCAAAGGGGAAAGATGCCGTGATCATTCAACATTTTCCGTGTCGTCTGCTACAGTGCTTTCTCTTCACATCCCACCCAGTTGTCTCGTAGGCTTCCGCTCCGATGAGCAACAACTGCGTCAACACGGACATCTACCTATGCCCAAAATCTCCTCAGCTTCCTTCCCGCATTCTGGGCTCTGCTCGATGGTCAGGTGGACGAAAACGAGTTGGCCACCCTGGAGACTCAATCTACCACAATTCTGCTCTCTGCATTCGCGCTACTGTTTTCGACCATCATTCAGGCACGAACTCAAGGCCTGGACGGCTTCCATGCGACCATCGTGCTGAATTTGAGCTGGATGAACAACACAAATATCTTCATCTACATGCTTCTCCTGCTGCACCGGGAGATCTGGAACACGCCAGTGGCGGACTGGACTGCATGCAGCGTGGCTCGTATGATCTTTGGTAGCAAGAAGGAGGCCGATCATCTCTGGGCGGATGCGGAGACACCACAATCCCCTCCACCGGACACACGCCGTCCACTAGCCCGCGGGCATCTTGGTCAGAGTGGATCCCCTTTGACCATGTCATTCTAATAGGTGCACTAAGCACTTTATCTCTCCTTCATGGGTGCGCTCGGTATCTGGGTATGGATTCATCCTGGCACCTTTGGATTATCATCGTCGTGCCCATCTGGATCAGTCTCTCTATTCGCTCATAACATACCCATCGAATCCGGCGCATTGCGCGTTTTCTCTCTCGTGGTCTACGGAGTTGTTCTCATCCCGTGCTTGAACTTCATCCTACCCGCAGCGCTCATATTTGGGCCATACTTCGGCTACCTTCTTCACAAAACTCAAGAAGCTACTACTGTGCAGGAAGCACACAAAACGATCTCCATCGACGAAACGCGAAAGGCCGCCACTCCCTGGGGTGTCTGAGTTGGACTGTTGTTCTTATTCACTATTAATGCCCTCTTCGTCGTTGATACGGAGCTCTCAATTGCACGCAATGAGAGCCGCCAAGAGGATCAGGATGGTGTCTGGGCATTTGGGCAGACTTTGGCCCTCCCTCTTCTCCTTCTTCCGCTGCACGATGCTGACAAGAATATACTGCAGCGGTCGGAGAAGAGGTTGCAACGGCGGCTTTTGGTGAAGGACGCCGCGAGCAACCTGAGGCTCTACCAAGACCGGGTGCCATGGGAAACAGTTGAGGACTGGATGAAGATAATTCGGTACTGCTCCTGGTAGGCACACAGCTTTGTTAGCTATCTTATGTACTGAGGCAATGTGTCAGTCGAGCCACATCAGTTGTGGCTGCGCCGCGCGGCCGCTCAAAACAAGATGAAATTTGTGCAGTTCCTCCTCAACAATGGCGTGGATGCGAAATATCAACGTCAGTTCTTGACATATTTTGCGTGCGCCGACCTCAACATTCATCCAGTATATCCGCGACAGGCGTATATATCTCAGCCACAAGACAAAGTCGACAGTCTTCCCTTCCTAACGGAGAAAGTCTTCGATGCGAAGAATAAGGGTATGCAACTCAGTCCTGAGTATTTGTCTGATGCAGGCTGACGGAACACGAGATGTTTCCATGAAAACTGCTCTCCACTATGCAGCGGAAAACGGCCACAAAGACATCGTCTGCTTGTTGGTCGAGAAAGGCGCAGACGTGTATGACCAGGGTATGTTTTTTTTTGCCGCACTTACGTATGCGTCTTTATTCTTAACGCCGCATTTCAGGGGTTGGGAACTGGACTCCCATTCGTGTTGCCGCCTTCAACGAACACTCAGAAGTTGTTCAGGATCTTGTGCGACAAGGGCGGGGATGTCAATGCTCGCGGTATGTTTTTTTTCCCCTTCTCATATCCAGAAGCCCACGGTCTGAATACCGACGCATTGTAGACCCCAGCGGGCGGACCGCTCTGCATATTGCCGCACAACTCGGACACACAAAAATTGTCAGTGTCCTGTGCGAGAACGGGGCAGATGCCAATGCTCCAGGTATGTTTTTTCTCTTATTTAGAAGTCCACGGTCTTGGTACCGACGCATTGTAGACCGAGGAGGGCGGACCGCCCTTCACGTTGCCGCCAACCTCGGGCAGCCAGACATTGTCCGTCTCCTGGTCGAGAAAGGCGCAGTTGTCAATGCTTCCGGCATGTTTTCTTTTTTTTGCCATGCGTAGAAGCCCAGTTTCTGACTGCCTTGGCATTGTAGAAGTGGAAGAGTCGACTGCCCTTCATTTAGCCGCCTTCAAAGGACACTCAGAAATTGTAAGTTTCCTGTGCGAGAACGGTGCAGATGTCAATGCGCCCGATATGTTTTTTTTCTGTCATGTTTCATGTTTAGAACCTAGTTTATGACTGCCACCGAATCGTAGACCAGGACCGGCGGACCGCCCTTCATCATGCCGCCAGAAATGGATGCGCAGAAATTGTCGGTATGCTGTGCGAGCACGGCACAGATGCCGATGAGTGCGGTGCGTTTTTTTTGTCATGCTGAGAACCTCAGTGTCTGACTGCCATCGAATTTTAGACCAGGACCGATGGACCGCCCTTCATCTTGCCGCCAGAAATGGACATACGGAAATTGTCGGTATCCTGTGCGAGAACGGAGCAGATGTCAATGTGCTCGGTATGTTTTTTCTCATATTTGAAAGCCCGCGGTCTGAGTACCGACACATTGTAGACCGGGAGGGGAAGTCCGCCCTTCACGTTGCCGCCCACTACTATCACACCGAAGTTGTCCGGCTTCTGGTCAAGAACGGCGCAGATGCCAATGCGCCCGGTGAGTTTTTTCGTCATGTCCACGACCCCGGTGTGTGACCGCAATGTAGAAGAAGCAACACGGTGATCAATCTCACTTACAACAAGCAAAAGGGGGTTGTGATTGCCAAATTTAGGGTGGCCGGACGTTCAACTCTAAATGCCAACTTTCGAGTTGGATAAAAATTGGGCTGAACGTTAATCTGATAGTGATTTAGTTACATCTGAAACCATAATAGGGGCAGTCAGAGTAGGTGATTCTTAGTCGATTCTGCACTCGATTCTGGAAACGATTCTGGAAAATGATTTTGGCCAGAATTGTGGAAGAATCGAACCCAGGTCTGACCGCCCGATTGGAATTTCGATTCTCGGTGCGATTCTTGTCGCGATTCTGGGCTCAATAAATAAAACTTTGTTACCCAAAATGTCGAAAAATCGCTTTTGGGTTATAAGTCAGGATAAGGGCATTTCGAGCCTTATACACTAGGCCCAACTCAACCTGTGTGTATGTCACCAATAATAAGGTTCATCATCCCCTCATCTTGGCTTATAACTCAAAACGGACTTTTGCGACATTTCAGCTCCGAAGAAAATTTCTGGTCCAGTGGTGAGGTTCTACAGCTGATTACAACAATGCGCAGGTATGAGCACTTCTTTTGTTGTTGTTGTAGCGTCTGTTTATAAGAGACTAACAGCTGACTGCAATGTGCTTTGAAGACTTTAAAACCAGAACCTACAAAGAATCGCGAGAAACAAACGGCATCTCCCTGCTAGCCGAATTTCTGGAGAGCTGTAGCCACCATCACCTTGCCTACAATGCGCGAGAGACGATTTTGCTCCTCGATCACTCACCGCTGACAGCATTCCGGAAAGTGCATGCTCAAAAAAATGTACAACTGCAATCTCCGCATCAAAAGGCGGAAGTCCTTCTCCTCAACTCCAGTAAGTAATTCACCTTCAACTGCGAGAATCAACCTGAAGGATAATTACACCCCGTCCATCCATTCCTACAAAAGTCGTGTAACGAGGAGTGAAAGACCCTTCTCTCCACTCGCAACTATCGGGAGGAGTTGGTTCATGTATTGCGGGCGGCTACGCATGTTCTCTGGCTCGGCGAACGAGAATTTGGCAACCAGCTCGCAGAGGATGACTTGCATCTCAAGTATCCTGTATCCACATCCCAGTCAACATCGAGTGAGGAACATAGGATCAACAGATGGGATGCTCACGCAAAGCGCCACCTGCGGTTGGTGTTGGTTCTGCGTCGGGAATTATTTTCAAGTTGGACCAAAGACTTACCCGAGACAGATGCGTGGGCCGCCCAAGAAACTCAGTCTACAGGAGCGTTAATTAAAAGTACCTCTTGGAGCGAAGTTTGACGTACAGATTTGCGTATGGACCAACGGCGTCTCCCTGATAAGGCGTACCATCCAGCCAGCGTGACGGGTTGAACGTATCTGCGTCATCGCCCCACCGCGAATGGAGTCTATTGCAAACCGAGACGTCAACTAGATGACGGAGAATTCCAGCCGAATAACCAAACACACCTTTGGTACGACGCGATTGCCAATGTGATAACCTGTCCCTTCTGAACATGTATCTGGTCGATTCGCTCCCCGGTCAAGGTGGCGATTGACTCCGCCAACGGGATCACCGTATCCTGCAGGGCGACACGCTCCGACATTGGCCCCGCTGGGTAGAGCCTGAGTGTTTCCTGGAGTAGAATTATTTAGTCACCTCAATTTTGGGCGGCACGGATGCAATACCTTGATCAATGCGTTCAACAGTGGCATATTATCGTAGCTGACATGTCTCACGCCTTCCCCAGACGCGGAGTGGCCCTCAGCCCGCAGTTTCTCCTGGAAATCAGGGTTCCGGGCGAGTTCCAGAAGCGCCCATGCAATAGTGTTGGCCTGACAATACAAAAAAGTCAGAGCACGGAAGTTGACGAATCCCCGTACAAACTACTCACAGTCGTTTCCTGCCCGGCGACTAGGATAAGCGCAGTCTGAGCAACGACATCACCCTCGCTCAACTTCCGCGTGTCGT
Source organism: Mycena leptocephala (assembly GCA_029378395.1). Lineage (NCBI taxonomy): Eukaryota > Fungi > Basidiomycota > Agaricomycetes > Agaricales > Mycenaceae > Mycena > Mycena leptocephala. Next base: position 99,599 of record JARJLF010000371.1, on the reverse strand, counting down.
CTGAAGTATTCTGTACTGCCAAAATTCATCGTCATTTCTCCTACCTCGTGCATACAATTAACAAGACGAGACGAGAGATCCTCACAGAGCAGCCCAAACACATCACCATCGATCTCTACGCCCTTCCCCGCAGCGTCCCTCTTGTCCCGGACAATTCGGCGCCCGATGTCCTCGGTGAGATGACGTTCTTTGCGGATGATCTGGAATGCCGTGGTTGGGAGGTACATCGCTGCGCGCCAGAACCAGGACGGTAGGCATGCGCCGATTGCATCGGCTAGAATCTGGGTCTTCGATTGGCTGGCGGCGAGCTGGCTGCGGTATGGATGCTGTATTGGTATTTTTCGTTGGTTGCATGAAACACTCACACTATCTTATTGTTGTTGGCCACGAAATCCTCGCCCAAGTCCTGAAGGGAATAACCGAGAACGGCTAAGTAGCCTCAATGTTAGTTCCCTCCCGCAATCAAGTTCCACTGCCCCGCCGACCTTCACTGACTGCACCAAGAGTGGCGTTGCTCAGGATTGGGCAAACATTGGTCGACGCCTTCGAGGATTTTTCCAACTCCTCCGAAATCTGGAGACGGTTGGAATGACCGTGCGTGAAACTGAATCGTCGATATCCTCACCGTCTCTGCGACTTTCCTGAACACCGGCAGGCAATTTCGTACAGCGGCAGCGGTGAACCCGACGTTCAGCCCCGCGCGGAGTCGTCGGTGCTCATCCCCTAAATCATTCATAAGCCTCAAAAATATCTCTGTTACGAGAACGAAACATACATCGTGCGCAAATAACGCTGCTTTCTCCGAACATCAGATTCACCACAGCACCGAGCGTCGGCCCCAGGAAGAAGTCCGGGCTGTTTAGAATGTACTGCAGCGCCGTTGGATCAGAAACAATCAGACGATCTTGCTGTGGGATAACGATAAATACGACGGATGGTCCTGTGAGTTCAAGGAAAGCAGACTCACCCCGAAGCATCCCTTAATCCGATAGACGGCACCGTACAATTTCTGCCAACTGAATTCGTGGTCGCCGTACCGCGGGGGGAGTAACAGTTGAGGCATGTGTCCTGGGGTGTTAAGGTTGGCGCGAGCACGACAAGTCGACGACATGTGTTTGGAAACCGTACCGAAGATCCACGACGGGCATGGCGGTCCTGCGATATGGTGGATCGCGCTCTGGCGTCGGAAGACCAAATACACTGCAAAGGCTGAGATAAGAGCTGCGAGTGCGGTTGCGTAGTATTCCATTGTGCCGTCAATTATGGTGGCAAAGGGTATGGATGCCATGCTACGTCCGCTTTAAATACAGTAGTAGTCACATGAGGTGAGATGAACACTTTGCCGTCAGCTGTCAAAATACGGAAGACCGAATCAAGACCGAATTTCCCAGGATCGCAGCTCTGGAATTCAGTTTTTCAGGAACGGGTCATCGAGGTAAGCCAAAGGCAAAGGATACGAGCATTTCGCCAGTTTTCGTCTCCTTTTCAACTAGGTCTTGGGGTACCATAAAAATCTGAATGCGTCTGAGTGGACATGAGAAAGTCGAAAGCCGTAATTATGCCGGAGTCGGAGACATTATGAGAACATCCTGCCAAGACGGGAAGAGGATGGGCTTGGTCCCGACGCCAAAGGCTCGGCGCACGCTTGAACGCATCTTTAAGGGTTACAGTAACAAGGGTCGGGCGGCGGAGTGGTGGATGGTATTGGGTCGAATGGAATGGGGAATTTACTACAGACTTCGACGTAGCTTAATGTTTCATTTTCGTTCGGATATGGATATGTAGCTGCTATTTTGACTCACCCGAAAACTGTGGTGTCGGGCCAGCTGAAATTGTTGATGAATCAACAGGTTCTAGCAACATCTTCGGAGGGAGGAAAATCACAACTGAATTCATTACATTCAGCAATGATTCAACTGTAAGTGAATCTGACTGGCCATGGTTCGGCATCATTCTCAACCTTGCTGATCATGAATGATCACGGACCGATGAAGCGGGATGATCGGTCTGTCACATTATCGAGGTGAGACCTGGAACCTTTAGTTGGTACTAGGAACTGAAAAAGATGAAAATCGGCCCGATATCTTTTTTTTTTGAATGCCGGTGCCCCTTTGAATGTCGGGGGTAAGTATACAAGCCGTGACAGTTTACTGCGCGCTTACTCGTGGCTACCCCTGCTTACCTGTGTCCGGGCATCATAGCAAAATCGATTGTCTCCTGCAGACGCATACCAACATCGTTCTTCACACCGGCTTGAAATGGTCGTGTAAGCGTATGGTTAATAGACACACAAAACCTATCGAGACAAACCGGGCCTGAATTTGATGGCGACATCGCTGGCCCAGACCTCAACCAACGCCTTGACGGTTTCAGTTGCAAACCGCACGCGATTCTCGGGACTCCCGTCCTATTCATTGGTGCAGTGATTGGAGCCCGAGTCGAAGAATTGGTGCACGAGGTAGCTGTTCGCACCGTGAACTTCGAATTGACTCATCAGCAAAGAAGGGAGGAGGAAGAAAAAGGTCGGCAGCACACATTCAACCCCATCGAATCCCGCCTGTTTGACAGTGAAAGCAGCTTACTTGAATTGCGCGATCACTATGGCGTGGTTGGGGATCAGTCGGCCATACAACAATTGAAATGAATATCAACGCAGAGTTGGACCAACCGTAACATAACCCGGGGATCCAAGCATGAGGAGGCACTTTCCAGCCCGAGCGGAGATTGCGGATAAGGCGTAGACAGGCTGGTTTAATCTGCGAGTGAGTTATGGTTGTATCAAGTAAAAATGCAAATTACCACATCGGCAGCAACCTGCTCCGGGGCGTCAGTAGCTGGCGCGACCCACTGATATTTGTCAATTAGTTTCGGTTTTCTGCAGGATGCCGCGTCAGAGAAACTACCGTGCCCAACATAAAAAATCAACACTCCATCAGTTTCCAAACGGTTGGTACATGACGGAAAAGACAGACAACTTACCCCCAGGGTGTACGTAATCTTCCTCCAACCGTCAATTTGGGATTTATTCCAAATACTCTTTCAACGACAGGGTAAGAGAACTAGGTGTGTTCGGGAAACTACATCCAATCATTTCGCTTATTCGTTCCTGTGTGAAGTGGTCGAGTACTGAAGCAGTTACAAGCTAGAGAAATTGGCCGTTGTCGGCTATGCGAAATCTAGCATCAACATATCGCAATCTGGACAAACTGTCAGAGGTCAGGGGGCTCCAGAAACTCGTTCGCAATAACAAGAGAGCATCGGGTCGCGAAGCATCTGAGGACTCGACTAAGTCATAGTGTTTCCTATATATATGCTTTTCGTTTGTACGAGTCCGCGCCATCCTCGTCACTTCGTTACTTCGCTTAGCGCTGTGAAAGCTCGTGGGTTCGAAAACACTGCGTGAAAGTTCGTGACTTCGGCTGGATTTATTAGAACTTCGTCACTTCTTTTGTAGACAGTGAAAGCTCGTAACTCGGCCTTGACTTGGGCCGCACTGAGGATAACCACATGACCGCGCCTATGCACTTGAACAGTCCACAGCCGGCCAGCTGCGGTCTATTGTTCAAATTCTGTCCCAACTTTGTTCCTATCGTTCATTTGCTCTGATTAGCACACTGAATATGGGTGCAACCCAGAGTGAACTGTCTTCGTGAAGAGTAACTGTTATGGATTATATGATTCCCGGCTTCTGGGGGACTTGAATTTGAATTATTCTTACAAACTCTTGCGACTTAATTTTCAGTTGGTACTTCGGCACGAGACTACATCGAGCAATGGTCCACCGCTCAATTCCGAATTGACGCGAGTTGTTGCGACTTCAGATGAGACATTCAACTCGATGGTGAACACATGATGAACCAGACTTGCCAACGCAAGGTTCCGCACAAGCTGGAAGTGTCATCTTTGCGAGCAGCGACTCCCTGATTCCGCGGCAGATAACATTTGAACCACGTATCGTCTTCAACCAGGATATCCAGATGTACATTGAGTCTGACCGTCAATCTACTCTGTAAACCTGATTAACAAGTTTGATTTCTCAATCACGAGATTGTGTATCTTGCACTGAATGGATATACGTTAATCAACATATCAAATTGCTGGTCTTCGAGCTTTCGCTACGATAGTATGGGATTAAGCTGCGCCGTATACAGTCGTAGATACAACAGTAACCATATCCCTTGCGAACTCGAACTGAAATCAACAGCTGTACTTAAATGTTCTGGACTAACGATTGTGGTCTAGACCGTTGTGGAAGAGGGGAATTCCCGAGACGTAGGTTCTTGAATAGGGTCGGTGATCCGGTAGCCGTAGAGTAGTTTTTGAATATAAATATTGGAAAGTGCTCCCGAGACGTAGGGTATGAAAAGCAATGGAAAAGAGGGCGTCGATGGCGTGCAAAAATGTCGTAAAATAAGTGCGAAGGTAATTCGATGGGATACGGGGTTGTTGATGGCTAAGGAGCCCACTGGCAGCGTTCCAAAGAGGAGGGGGCGAGGAGCACGATGCTGCCTCTGGGCGCTTGCCCTGCACTGGCCGCGATGATGGTGGTACGATGGTAAAATTGTACGGTGGGTCCCTATTTACGGTACAAACAGATGATGTAACGTAATACGGGGATAAATCACAAGTGCGCATGAAAATGGATTTAAAATGGTTTCCACATGCGGGCCTTCCGACCCTACCACACCGTTTCGGAAGTACGCATACACTGAGCGGAACCATTCCTCAACCCCTACCAGCGCCATAAGCTGTACAACGGCTGCCCGTAATCAGGTCTCTCAGCAAGAGAAAGCCCTGCTTGAACTCAAGATAACCAATGCTCCAGTTGGCCGATACCGCGGTGTCGAACCGACATGTCGCCAGCTGTGCCCAGTGTTATCCTGGGACTTTATTATTCATTCCGGGGCTCGTTACGTGCTCGGAGGTTTCGATGGTAATCTACCGAAGTTTCCACTCATGGTACGTCTTCAATAAGTATCCCAGTCTCAGAGTCGTACCTGGCATAGTTTCCTCCGCGAAGGTCACATCACTAGCAGATGTTGATGTGTTGGAGGGAGCTAAGTATCTGACAGCGAGTGATCAGCGAGAAATGGAGCAAAGAAATCGGACTCGATGGCCGTACTGCACGCACCGAGAACCCGTCGTAGCTCATAACGGGCGGGCACGCCGCTGCGAATCACCGGCAAGGGAGCTCAGCGTGGATGGTGGTAACAAAGAAAGGGATTGGCGGCCTGTGCTTCGTAATTCCAGCGATCAAACCAAACAGTACACACGCACGGCCACAGAAGTGACGAGTTTTCGCCAGAATTGAACCCAGGTGACGACCTTTCACCAAAATTTAGTCGAGGTGACGAGCTTTCCCAGAATTTCGTTGAAATGACGAACTTTCACGCTTTCCCATCAAACTCACGAACTTTCTTGCTCCTAAGCGAAGTAACGAAGTGACGAGGGTCACTACTACTCCGTTTGTACTACTGTTTATAACGTATGAGAGAATTTAAACTAGTTGGTGTAAGAGGAATTTGAATAGCTCAGCGTAGTGCCTCGACATGGGGTGGTAAATATACAGTAGCTAAAGCTACAGGGGTCACAGTTAATCTTTTCTTCCAATTGATTTCGGACATCACTGTTTTGGGGGTATTTAAAAATAATTCAAGACCGCGTGTGCTCTCAGTCTACAGAGCAAAGATCAGACCCATCAGAACACAGATGGGAACATCCCTCAAAGAGTACAATAAGTTTGTGTACGAAGAGAAGAGAGTAATAGGAATATGGTCATTGGCAAAATGTGAGGTGAAAATTTGTTGCCGAAGTATCATCTAAGCATTGGCCACTATTCAGGTGGAGGAGCTCAAGGGTGAAGCCAGAAAGAAAAGCCTGATCGAATCTGAGTGAGCCGGATCAAGATTTACCAGACACAACACGGAGAATTATTGTCTACCAGGAAGCATGAATATGAGTCGCGTGTATGAGAAAGAGAAAACATCCATACCGAAAAACCTGAGAGCTAAGGAGATCAGACGTTAGTTTCCGCAGCAAAATACCTCGAGAGGACGCAACAACCGCACTATTAATTGTTGAATCAAAGGTCCTAAGATGGAAGGAATGACCCTCCAAGGATTGAATAGAGACTGTAAGTAGAAAGCGCATGAACATCGGCAGGTGTTTTCGGGCATTCCGAGAAACCCTAACCAAAGTGGTGAGGCAGGAAGATACTGGGACAACACAGCCTATGATATTGATGAACTCCATGTCGATGTATTGACTCTCGGAAGTAGATGGTTCGAGATTGGAGGGTCTGTCAGAGGTGAATGAATACAATGGGAAGGCATACCTTAACACACTGTATGTTCCAAAGTAAGATATGTCCGCAGTGAAACACATGCCCGAACTGTAAAGGTGCAATGCGAACGAATCATTTGGAGATACGCTGACGCAAGCGCTTCGAGACTCTGCTCCCCACCCTCGAAAACAAGATGTATGCCCTTCGGAGTACATCAGGACCGTTCGTGAACTCGGCAAGGGGCTGGAGCAGTATTGAGGTGGGGAGGGTTGGACATTGATAATATTCAGAGTGCCAGAGATTCGGCAGGGTCTGCCAGGCGCGAGCGAGGATGAAGACGAGAGATCACCTTGTCAGTGAGATGGGACTGTTGAATTGGTCTTGTACGCACAAATAGTGTGATTCGGTCAACCCGGTAATCAACCTCTAGAGGAGAGCGTCGTTTCAGGGACCGCTGTGTGAGGCACCAAGAACAGATAACTAAATCAATTTATTTCCGCTCACGCACTGAGGATGCACCTCAAATTCATTCCGCGTGAGTTGGATTCAATTTTTATCGACAGCATTGGTATCTCTATTTGGAACACGAGTGAGATCCTGCTCAACTTCCTTAGCGCGAAGGGTGTGAGAGGATAAATGAATATGTTGGCGCAGATTCAGGTTTGGCTAAGAATATCGCGTCGTATCGGGAGCTTGAAGAGTATTGCACAAGAACAAAATAATGGGGCCTTGGAGGCATCGTTGTCTCGGGGACCTGCGCGGGCAAGAGTCAGTATAATAGTGCGCCACTCTGCTTGATTATGTAGGCCTTGAAGTCTGAGTGCGGAGATTCAGTTCAGTCTTCTGTCTTTGCTGGTGTAATCTGAACGAGATGATTATGGACTATGAAGGACGACGTAAAATTCCAGTTCGATCACGGCACACCCTGAATAAGCTCAAGTAGTGCGCAGCCGGAGAGAGAAATCCGCACAGCAGGTCGAAGATGGGGCTAATAAACATTCGTAATTCGGGGTGCTGGGGAGCACTGTGATCGCAGAGCGATAATTTCGGAGACATTAGACAGGTTGCGCAGGAGCCACGGAGCCACGGCGTGGCTCTCGGACCGTGCGCAAACCAGTGGCTCCACCGCCAAATTATGACGTCGATGACTCTTTGGGCTCTTTTGAGCCACTCGCCTGCTATTTTTGCGCACGGTCCGAGAGCCACGCCGTGGCTCCGTGGCTCCTGTGCAACCCGTCTAATGAGGCCGACGCTGCCCAGGAAAAAAAACGTGAAATCAGAATTCGGAGGCACTGGATTCCGTTCCCATGTATCTCATCCGTGAATAGGGCGCCCTATTCCGCCACCTTCTTTACGGGATTTTGGCTTAAAGAAATGGAATAGGGCGCCCTCGGATGATGGCGGGGCCGGAAGGAAAGAACTTGAAAGATGTTGCAGTCACATCCAACTTGAAGTCAGATCACCCAGAGCGGCTGCGTCAGGAAAACCCGAAATGCTATGAAGTGCAGGTGGTGGTTATCTTGGTCTATGATTGTCTTTCATGATCTTTGGATCATTGGCTCCCGTTATGTCGTGTCGGGCTATACCAGTCTATGGTGGGCAATACAGGTTCCAGGACTCACATTAGCCATGGCCCATAGCAGCTGTGGCCGCCGCTGTACATACGAGTCAAGTGGAGTCAGGTTAGAACGAAGCCAAATCTGAGTCAGATCGGAGACAAGGATAATCAACGTCGATATGAATGGCTCGGGCACATGCAGATGTCAAATTAGCTAGAAAAGCGTAAAAGGCGCGTGAAAATGAATACGAAAGAACGCGTGAATTGAACGCGGGTCGCAGCGGAAGTTGAACTGTGTGGTTGTTTTTGGATCGGAAGGTGATCCGTGATCAGCAACGAACAAAGCTCATCAACATGATTAAGGTCAAAGCCTGCAATGCCAAAGCCCAGAAAACCAGCAAAGGAGATGATCAACCGGGAATTCTGGTTGTCCCTGGGGCTCCAATTCTCCGAAGGCGGTGAGGACTTGGTGAGGACTCCTGGCCTTTAATCATTTGTAGGGAGCAATTATGGACTGCACATTATGCTTGCAAAATGAACACCTTAGGTGACAGGTGACACCCAGTGAACATTTGGTTATCTTCGCCTTCCACCAGTCAGAACTGTTCGCCTGGTCCAAAGTCAGCGCACTTGGAACTCTCCAGAACTTCCTCGCTCGTTTCTTACCCATACAGTATTTCAGATTTCCTACCTCGGAAACAATTTTCGGGCTCGCTCTAGTCTCTCCTAGACAGACGCTTCAACAATATCTGACGTCGTACCTCCGTTTGTTGGGCTCGCTCGCACTCGTCAAGTTTCAACTTTGATGCGATATTTGAATTTTAGAGAGGTAGCACGAGTTTGACAATGGATGTGTATCTTGAGTAGCGCTCATAAAGCTCGCTCAATACCGGGATAAATGGCATCCGACGGGCTAACTGTGCTGCCTGCGGTGATAGAACTCCTTGTGTTTTTACCAGTCTCTTCCGCGGTACTCAACAATTTTACATTGACGAGATGATGAGATAGAATAACCTGTTTGGATCCTAAATTACTGTATCAACGCCGCAGCGATTATCTGCTTGAAGATTGGCAAAGAGAAGGGATTTACTCTTCCCAACCGTTCCCGTATCCTCATCAGATGCAATAACACGAACATGAATAACCAACTGGCAGGCCAGAGTGGAGTGCATCACCCTTAACGGACTGTCTGGCCCATCAACCACATGCTTTCACTGAAACCAGCAACACCTACGTGAGCCCGATTAATTTGAACTCGGTCTGATCAAAGTGCTTGCTCAGCAACTGGATTACATGATTGAAGAGCTATAACTCACCGGGGAGCCACTTTGAAGTATCACAATGCCAATGAAAAAGGCTACAAACCACGGTTGGTGAGAATAGAAATTTGAGGGACGTGAAAGCCTCACCAAGTATGGCCACGTAGAACATGATCCCTGAATAAAATAAGCAACAGGAACCAAATTTTTTCTGCCATTTAGACACACCGTCGCGATAGAAACTGATCATAAGCCGTGACGAGCGAAAAGTCCCTGCGACCCCCGATGCTTTGTAATGCACGAATTTCCATAATGTCAGCAGGACTATCACTGCAATCTCGCTCTTAAAGGGGTGATCTATAAGATGTATTTGAACAATCACCAGTCTCCCCAATGAGCAAGGACACATAGCAGGCGACCAGGACACGTGAGCTTTCAATAAGATCACAGACTAGCACGATTATATCAGAGACGAAAGGCGACTGATCGTGCATTTACCCACAATCAGTGACTACTGACTTTGACCAAGTTATTATCGCCCATGTGCAAATTCCCCCCACCGACTTATGTGTGAAGGCAACGGTGAATCTTGCTGTGGTCAGAATGAACGAGACAAAAGAACTCACCAGCCAGACCACCACGCAAAAGGTCAACACTTTTTTCGAACTCCCGTACAGCGCGTACGTCCGAATGATCAATATTACTGTTTCCGAGAGGTAAACCGGTCAAGAGAAATTTGCATGAAAGTTATGCCTACTCTCCGTCACGCCGATACCAAAAATCGAGAATACTGCGCAGCATCAGCCAATCAGCACCATTGGCGCCTTTCACAAAGGCATTCACCTGTGTTAAATTTGGTAAGAGTGTTGCAGCTGGTGGGGGAAACACCGAAAAGAAGGTCCGTTATCAAACCCCCTCCCTCTGCCACAGTGATTGAGTTTTAGTCAAAGACTGAAATTAAATATGGATTACTTAGCACGGTGAATATGGTGTCGATGAAGGGCCCATATCTGGACCAGAGGTATAGACATTTAATCAAACTCCACTTGGATTTCCAGATATGGTGGTACTGCGAGAATTAAACAACCCTTCAGTTCGTAGAGGTACTTGAATAGTGCACACCTCTTCACTAACGTTCAGCAGCACATCATAACTCTGGTAACAGTTAGCTGCCCTTCTCACAGAGATACCACTTGGCTGACCAAAAGTGTCAAGAAAGCAACTGCAGGGCGTGTGCATGGTCAGAGCGCTCGATTCTGCGTGGCCAGAAAACGCAACGCACCGCTAACATACTTGAAGTGTATGTCAAGGTCAAACGGAAGCTGAGGTGCAGACAAGACTCACAGAAGTAGTCAAAGGGGCAAAAAGTAGAGGATTGGATGGAAACTCGGGAAGGGGCATGGCTACAGAATGGCAACGAGACAATTGGAAGCAATTCAAGCTCCATAGCTTATATATAGTCCAGATCAGAGGCCGCACCACCCCAGGCTTCCAGATTATCAGCATCAGGGCTGTAATGATTATAGCCTTGGATACTGCGGGAGAATATCATACGGCAGCAGCTTGAGGTCAGCCACAGCACATAAGATCTCTCTTCTCACCGCGATGCTGGGAGTCTTCTCACCACGATGCTGGGAGTTACTGTACTATTTCGACCAAATGTTCACTGGGTGTCACCTGTCACCTAAGGTGTTCATTTTGCAAGCATAATGTGCAGTCCATAATTACTCCCTACAAATGATTAAAGGCCAGGAGTCCTCACCGCCTTCGGAGGATTGGAGCCCCGGGGACAACCAGAATTCCTGGTTGATCATCTCCTTTGCTGGTCTTCTATAAGCGCAGAACTGTGGTCGTCTTGCAAGAATGTGGGAGAAGCGTGCTGGAGAGCTGAAGATCCAGATAGAATTTCAAACCCGCAGGAAGCATTATATCTTGATCTGCGGGAATAATTGTTGGGAAGACTCGCAAGTCGAGCCCATAAAATATATATTATATATCCCAGGACTGGCTTCAGTTTGGTGCAGGTTCCCGAGCCCAAAGAAGAATGAAGGGGATTCTCGGGCGTACCTATGAAAGATTGAAGACCAAGTCCCGCGCGGAATACTTACGCGGGTGGATCGTCGATATTTGGGCTCGTTGGGAGAGAATCGCAACGAGAACTTTGAATTACGATTGGTATGAATGGAACACCGTGTGAAGCGGTCGAAATACGGGATTTCGAATCCCGGAGATCGCTGTGCGCAAGGTGAAGGGAGCTCCGGATGTGTGGAAATTCGACGAGACCCCAAACCAGAGATGAATCATGGCTGCGCCTAGGGGAACCCTCAAGGCAGCGGAGGGTAATCAGCAATAGGTTCGAAGAAGAGGGAATAGACTCGATGATGGCCATGGATCAGACCTTCGCCGTTTCGGATGCGAGAGATTCCGAATGAAATCCCTGGTGCGGAACCTAACAGGTCGATCGCGAGAGCTTGCGAGAAAAGGAATGTAGGTCCGATGAATCCCGAATGATTCCAGGGCGACACAGAAACGTTTCTTTCGCTTGAGGGGACGAAGTAGGTTTAGTGGGGTGGTGCTCCACACAGAACGTGTATCAACCATAACCCATCCTAGAGAGCGATAGATCCTTTTAATCCGCACAGTGGAAGGACGAGGATGAAGAATTTTAGGGAACACCTGCAACTTAGAACATCTGGTAATCTATAGTATACCCCATCATTGCCTTCAGTTTGGTCCCAGTTGCGCAGGGAAGACGGGGGGAGATTTCTTTTGATAGAGGTTCGGAAGATTGAAAGGCGGTCAAGCGCGGGTGCGCCAGAGATTCGCATCGCAGATAGCTGCATTGAGCGTATCGGTTTGGGGAATCTCTTTCGGCGAGAGTTTATCGCAGAGAGGGAATCTCAAGCAGTCTTGCAATCGCTATTACGAATACAACACCGTGGAAAAAGTCGAGATACGGAATCCCGGAGATTGGGAAAGAGGAGAACACTACTCCAGAGGCATGAGAGTCAGTACGAGACCGCTCAGAGGAGAGATGAATCATGGCTGCGCCGAGAAGAGCCCGCAAGCTAGCGGAGGATAATGGGACCAGAGAAGAACAAGAAGAACGCTTGCTTCGCCGTATGCGTGTTTCGGAGAGAGAAAAAGATACTGAATGAATGTCGACGGCGCGAAACAGCGAAACCCAACCAGCGGAAAACACCGAGAGGATTTGCGGGGGTCCGAAAATTCCTAGGTGGTTCCATAGCCAGAGACCCTAGACTGAGAAGCGTTTCTATCGCGAGAGGTTGGTGAAAGGGAGGAAGCAGAAGTTATAGTGTGGCGGTGCATACACAGCCACACTGATCCCTTTGCTTCCGAACTCGATGGCGTCGATGCGCTTCGACTCGGTCTGCGCGATTGATACTGCGTGCGGTGGCATCCTTAGGCTTTAGTCCCGGATGACTACTCCCCAGCTTCAATGCTTCAATAATCTCGCTGCTCCCAGTGAGGCAAATACAGTATGAACGGCCACATCTCATCTTTGCGTTCTTTTGGAACGGAGACCAGGATTGGAACGCGGAGCGACGTTTTCTTTTTGTGACGGACGCCGCTCTCCTGCATGATCGACCTGGTTAACTTGCTGGTGTGGAAAGGCTACGTCCGCGATGGTGCTCCGTGCGTTTCACCTTGTTTCTCGTTATGTCACCGTGTATTTACAAGCTCACGGCAGCGACGACTCCGAGCGCCATCGTCGAAAGCGCAGTCGCTGCGCATCAACGACTGGCTGCACACGCGCATCGTGCCCCCCAATTTCCAAGAGAAACCCGATGACCCCATTGGTCCGCTAGTAGCGACTCCACTAGTTCAAGTGGTACTCTGTACGTTCCTTCTCTCCTCTTTCTTTCCTGCGTACTAACTCCCATTACGTAGAACTCTATCTCTGACTAGGCATTATCAACCTCATTTGCTCATCTCAGTCCCCTGGCGACGCCGCAGCCAATAAAGTCCATTTCACCTAGTTCCTCCTATCCAATCTTCCGCCTCTGCGTTCACCTTGAGCTCACGCTCAGCCTCCCCCCAATTCCTATCCCGCCCTCGCGCTCCCAACTATGCCGTAGCCGTGGATCTCTTGGAGCGACACGTATCCGGATCGATCGACTCCCCGCCACTGGCACTACCCAGCCCGTGCTCTCCTGCCTTGCGGACGGGTACACGCAAGTAACATTCGTGCTGAGCGGTTGGCCGGGGGGCTGCGCACTCGCGTTCTGCGTTCTTCGGTCCATTATCTTCCATGTCTCGTTTGCCGCATCGTGGGGCGGTGGTGATGCGCGCGGGTGTGCGCCTCCTCGCGTGCGCGTGCGCTGGACGAAATCAAAACCCCACTCGCGTCCCTTCTCGTGCACGGGTGGAAGCAGCGCCGACACCTACCTCGCGAGCTTGGAGAGCCGCCACTGTCACATACGCCCGGCGCAGGGTCACCTGCGGTCGCTCCCTGCCTCCTGTCTCCCTCACGCTCGCACTCGTGCGCCTCGACGGAGACGAAGATGCCGATGAAGATGGGGATCTCGCTGCGCACTCGCGCATATCGATGGAGCGGTAGACGGAGACAGAGAAGGGGATGCAGTGGGGGTTGATGCTCCCTCGCGGGAATTTGGAAACGCACCCGCCCCCGGAGAAGCCTTTCTCGACGAAGACGGAGATGCAGAAACGCGTCGGGATCGAAATAGAGACGAAGATAGAGATAGAAAAGTCGCCCGGGCCGGCGGAGATTCGAGAAGGGAGGTCGAGCATCGCACACTCGCCCTCGCCCTCGTCGTCTTCTTCACCCTCACCCTCATCCCCGCCGTCCTCATCCCCGTCATCGGCCATCGCCGAGTACGCCTTCGGCGAGCGTAGTCACAGACGCCGCGCATACAGACGTGCGGGAGTCAAGGCGTGCGTAATGCACCGGTACACGCCGCCCTCATCTTCTTTCCCGTCACCGCCGCCGCCGCCCGCTCCTACCCCTGCCCCACTCTCGCCCTCGCCGGAGACGCCGCGTCGCGGTATGGGTACTTCCACGCGGATGTCGAGGCGGGGGCGTGTGGGGCACATCCACATGCCGCCCTCTCCTTCTCGCCGCCCCAGTCCCCGCACTCATCCTCGTCCCCGCCCCACCGTCCCCAAACCGGCCCCGTCATCGGCCAGAATACGACTTCGGCGAGCGTAGCTGCAGACGGCTCGTCTTCAAGACGCCGCGCCGCCACGCATGCAGACGTGCGAGAGGTCGAGGCGGGTGGTGTGGGCGTGCGTGGCGCACATGTACCGCCATCGGGCGCCCAGTACGGCTTCGGCTTCGGCTTCGAGACACAGGCGGCTTGACTTCAAGACGCTGCGCCGCCGCGCATGCAGAATGCGGGACGTCGAGGCGCGCGTGGGGCGGACCATGCCCTCACCCTTCCCCATCCTCGTCCTTATCACACGCGCTCGCCGTCCTCGTCATCGGGCGCCGGGGGTGCGGCTTCGGAGAGCGTAATCATCTCGCGCCCCATCGCGCATGCAGAGTGCGGGGCGTCGAGGCGTGCGTATGTAGGACGTACCACGCCCTGGTCCGCGGAGCCCATATCCTCGAGCGTCGATGGAAGTGGAAATTGGGAGTGGGAGAAAGAGATGGCGTGTGCGGCGGGTGCGGAGACGGAGGAGGCGAAGATTGCGCATCTCGCGCGTCTCGCCGTCGACGGGGGTGGGGGTGGAGTTGGAGGTGGAGGTGGAGACGCGGGTGTGGGTGCGGCCGCGCGTGGCCCCCGCCGTTATCTTCTCCTCTCCCAGCCTCATCGTCTGGAAGAGTCGGACGTGCGGGACGTTGAGGTGGGATGGAGTGGCACATGCAAGACTTCTTTGGGGCGGGCTAAACCCTGGTGCTCGTCCTCGCCGCGCATCGAGGGTACACGCCACCCTCATCTCATTTCCCGTCGCTGTCGCCACCGCCCGCTCCTACCCCTGCCCCACTCTCGCCCTCGCCAGAGACACCGCGTCGCGGTATGGGTACTTCCACACGGACGTCGAGGCGGGGGCGTGTGCGGCACACCTACATGTCGCCCTCTTCTTCTCGCCGCCCCAGTCCCCGCACTCATCCTCGTCCCCGCCCCACCGTCCCCAAACTGTCCCCGTCATCGGCCACAATACGACTTCGGCGAGCGTAGCTGCAGACGGCTCGTCTTCAAGACGCCGTGCCGCCACGCATGCAGACGTGCGGGACGTCGAGGCGGGTGGTGTCGGCGTGCGTGGGTACGCCGCGCACATGTACCGCCATCGGGCGCCCAGTACGGCTTCGGCTTCGGCTTCGAGACACAGGCGGCTTGACTTCAAGGCGCCGCGCCGCCGCGCTTGCAGAATGCGGGACGTCGGAGCGGACCACGCCCTCACCCTTCCCCAAATCCCCATCCCCGTCCTTATCACACTCGCGCTCGCCGTCCTCATCGGCCGTGGGGGTACGGCTTCGGAGAGCGTAAGCATCCCGCGCCCCATTGCGCATGCAGAGTGCGGAGGGCGGCGTGCGTGGGGCGGACCATGCCCTCACCCTTCCCCGTCTCCGTCCTTATCACACGCGCTCGCCATCCTCATCGGCCGCGGGGGTACGGTTTCGGAGAGCGTAATCACAGGCGCTGGCGGCTTGCCTTCGAGATGCCGCGCCCATCGCGCATGCAGAGTGCGGAGCGTCGAGGCGTGCGTATGGAGGACGTACCATGGAAATAGGATGGGAGGGGAGTGGGAGAAAGAGATGGCGTGTGCGGCGGGTGCGGAGACGGAGGAGGCGAAGATTGCGCTTCTCGCGCATCTCGCTGTCGACGGGGGTGGGAGCGGAGGTGGAGGTGGAGATGCGGGTGTAGCTGCGGCCGCGCGTGGCCCCCGCCGTTATCTTCTCCTCTCCCAGCCTCATCGTCTGGAAGAGTCGGACGTGCGGGACGTCGAGGCGGGATGGGGTGTGTGGGTGTGGCACATTCAGGGCTTCTGTGGGGGGCGGGCTAAACCCTAGTGCTCGTCCTCGCCGCGCTCATCATCGAGAGATCGAGGTGGGGTGTCGCGGGGAGAGGAAGATGGAAAGGGAAAGGGATTGCGATGGAGTGGGTGTGTATGTGTACATGCTATCCTCGCCCTCGCCCTCCCATTCGACGTCGAGCGCAGGCTGAGCACCGCTGCCCTACGCGTACGGCGTAAGGGACGTCGAGGCGCTATACATGCTAGTCCTTCGAGTCGCTTCCCTGTTCGTCATCGAGCGCGCTGCGGTGTGGGTACGCCACGTCCGGGCTGGCATCGCGGATCGCGCGCCCTCCCCTAGGGCCTCCTTCCGTCTTCGGGATACCCGTCCTGTCCCAGCTTCCACTTCCCCTGTCAGGCCCACCGTACCTTCCCTGCGCAAGTGCGGCCGCGGCCGTCTTATGGGGCTTCCTTACTTACTCCCTTCTTCACATCGCATGGCACTGCCCCTCAAGGACCTGCTTTGCGTCCGTTCTATGTAAATGCCATACCGTACATCTTACGGAGGTCGGTAGGATTGGATCCCTCAATGAAAGTGAGGTGGATATGACGGATTCGGGCGCATCCTCGTCCTCGTCCTCATCCAGCGCAGGTTGCGCACCGCGATGATACGCGTCCAACCGGGCTTTGTGCCGCCCGCCCCCGCCCCCGCCCCCGCCCCCGCCTCCGCCCCGTGCCCATCCTCGTATTCTGTATGCGCTCGACGTGCATGCAAGTTTGTAGGACGTCGAGCCGGGGACGTATGCGGTATGCATACACTCCCTCACCCTCTCCCTCTGTGTCGCTCTCCCTCACCGTCGAGCGTGGACTACGGTATGGGTACGCACGGGATACGCCGCGGACCCAGCCCCTTCGGGATCCCCGTCTCGTACTTAGTATCTACCCGGTGGCGATCGCACATGGGGAGCGGGATGCGGGGGTCAATGACGCCGGACGGGTGCACCCTCAATGTACCGCGGACGTCTCGTGGCACTTTGTTCTGCGGTACTTGCTCCTCTTTTACATCGTATCGCATCGCATTGGTGCTCGAGGACACGCTGAGCCTACGTTCTGTGTAATTCCATACTCTACATCTTACGTAGATCGGTGGGATGGGATGTCTCCGAGAGCCCAATATGGTACGGTACACACCGAACAGGATACACTCCATACCCGCTAGCGCTCTTTGTCTCCCGCTGTTCTTTACATCACGTTCTGCTGCTTGCCTATTTTCTGCTTAGTCCATTCAATCAAAAAAAATTAATATAACCAGCTGCAGCTGCCTAGTAGGTTCCTTGAAACCGAATGAGACGCGTGAAATTGGGTTTAGCCTTGAAAGAGCGGGGCAACTCCAGAAAACACCGCCACTGATGCGATGATGGCGCTGCCTCTTTGGTCCTGAAGGCTGACTGCCATCATCAAAGCAGAAAATCCTCGCACGGCTTGCGTACGGCCTCAAATCCTGCAAAACCAATCGAGGAAGTAACTGTATCGCTCACGCGGAGTATAAGCCACACCTCTGAGTGAGGTGCACTTAGACTTGGTCAAAGTTTGGTTTCCATCTCGTCCGGTTTGGTCTCAGCCTGTCTCGGAGACGGAGCGGGCGATTGGTCCGGCAATAAATGTGATACTCCACTCATCTTAGAGAGTCGTCGTCTAAGACGAGGATTTGATGAAACCTCGGTCTATATCTCGTCTGGTAATGTCGTTTTCTCGGAGTCACAGCGCCACCTACGACTCAGCACGGTGTACATCCCCGCTGAAATTCTGCCAGCTCATCCATCTGCTCGGAGAGTTCAATCACATCGAACTCTACATTTGGTCGGGTTTCCTCCCTGTCTCAGAGAGGCAAAGTAGAATCGTCGCATAAGGAGGACCTCACGAAATTCCAGTCATAATCTCGTCACGTCTTGTCTCCCTCGTCCCAGCTCAACTGACGCTCGCTGAATAATCTAAGCCACAATTCCTGGTCAGACGTCTGGTCTGTATCTCGTCTCGTCTCGTCTCAGACCGCCCGGCGCAGCGCATAAAAAGGTACGACAATGGCCGACAATCCCCCATTAACACACTTGCGCCACAATTCCTCAGAAGGTCGAATACCTGAATAGCGTGCGTACCGAGTTCTCTCAAACAGCTACCACCTATTTCTGATTGTCGGATTATAGTGCAATGTGTACTCACTGGATTTGGGTCTGGGTTTCGTACACGAACTGCCCCACGGCTCACAGCAAAGAAATGCTCGTCGTAAGCAAAACATTCCCTTCTTATGCCACTGTCGCCGAACCAGCTTCAAAATGCAGCCAAAGAAACCCTGCGGAAGCCGCTGCAAGGCAAGCCAATTTTCCATCTGTCCACGAATTCTCAGTGCTAACCTCAGCAGGCGCCTAAAGATGCCTCGAAAAACATACAGAACCTTCCCGTCGTCGAGTTTGATGGGAGGTGTGCCAACTGCACTCGCTGCACGTAATCCGCAGTGGCCGGGTTCGTCTTTGACATCTTACATCTTTCGGGACCGTCTTTGCTTTGGCGGAGGCATCTGTCTTGCAGTCGAGATGTTTGGTCGTCTTTGTCTTGGCCGTTCCATCTTACAAAATCAAGACCAGGATGATGTCAAAAATTATTCAGTAAAATTCCTAAGCTGTATTAATGTTATTTGTCGATCAAATCATGGTAAAGAACCAGCGTGGACGAGCCATGTTTACCTGGAAAAACCGAGGATGTGTGGTAGAAAGCTATCCAAGGTTATTTCAAGGTTTCCAGATCACTATACTATAACTCATACGAAAGCTCAATGGCAACGCATCTACTCATTAACTGAAGTCAGAAAGTGTTGACAGTATAACCGGTGATACATATCAGCTCGCGCTGCGCACGGGTTCGGAGTTGAAGCTACACACACAGCTTTTCGGAGTTCGGAGTTCGCACGGCATTTCGGCTTTCGATATTCCAACTCCGATTTCAATATTGTAACTCCGACCGGCGTTCAAACTTTGCCGGAGTCGGAGTTCCCACACTGTTCCAATCGCCTCTTGGATCCGAACTTCAGGCTATTAGTTTGCGGCGTTGCATGGAACATTTACTTGCATCCAATTCAAAAAAGCCGAAGATATAATGGGGCCAAATTCCTAACACTTGTCCAAACAGGAACCGTTGAAATTGAGTCTGTCCTTGACATAGAAATTGATCTCATGTTCGAGTACTCTTCTCCCATGGATGTTCAATAAAACTAATACAGAAGTTACATCCTAGAACAAAGCGAAAATCTACATTTATCAACCTAGATCATATACGACAAGATGTGCCTCCGCTTCGCTTCGGGATGTGCGGCAAATGATAAAGGAGTTGCTTGACACTTACAACACGGTCGTACATGTCGGGCAGATCAGCAGTTAATGAATGAATAAGCAATCAGGAGTAGGGCTCGGGCAACGTATCCAATGGAACCAACTCAAGTCTCACGCGGAATTATGGTGCGTGGAAAGGGGGAAATCTGGAGTATTTAGACGAAAAGGAACTAAATCTTTAGGTTTTCTCTTCCTAATTTCTTTTGGTACTTGAAAAGAGTAAGGGATGAAGTGACAAGATACAGCTTGATTCTAGCGTGCCGCGAAACCAGGTTCATTGCATCCTTTTGCGGCATTGCCCCATTGACCGTGAATGCTTCATGCACCATTCGTGCAATTCAGGACAACACGCGGGTCTTTCATAGTCTTGTGCAGATTTTGCACCAGTGTCTTTCCACCCGGCACATTAGTTGACACCGGACGAAATGGGAATGGATAAGGAGCAGAACTTGGGAGAGTAGTAGTCGAATGCTTGACCAGCATTATACCTTCTCGGGTTGGACCTCAGGTTGGTTGCAGGTTGGTGCTAATTTGTGCTATGGTCTATTCTCCATTTGGAGGGATCGGGTAGAGTCCTCGGCGCCTCGGATGTGGGACGTGATGATTCTCTGGGTTTGGCAGTGTTTGAATGCGTGGCTCGCGACATCTTTGCTTCCATCGTCATACGCTACCTATGACCACGCAGACGAGCCGCCGTCGACACGCCGCTCATCCGACTCAGTGCACAGGGCGAGTGGACAGCGATTTCCCGAGCGGTCCCAGGGAGCGGTTGGCCATTCTTCCTTCTCCGACGCTGACTGCTTCCGAGATTCGTTCCCGTCTCCTCGAAATCGAAAACCAAGAGGAGCGAATTCGTGTCGAAAGGAAGCACCTTATAGAAAGCTTGGATTCCATCGTCTATTCCGTCTTGACATTGCCGCCCGAAATTACTTCGGAGATCTTCATACACTGTGTCAGAGACTACCCCCGCCACGGCCCGTTGCTTGTGGCGAGCGTCTGCAAAGCGTGGCGAATCATTGCGCTCACAACTCCCGTCCTCTGGAGCGAATTTCACGGTTTCAGGTTCGGAGGTCTTATGGGCCGCAGGAACCTGGTTAGTCTACTACAATGCTGGCTTCCGCGTGCCGGGAGTCGCCTGCTGACTCTCAAAGACATCGAGCTGGGAGAATCTTCACACGAAGCCGTCTTGTCAAGCATTGCCCCATACGCGTCGCAATGGATGAGTCTCGACTTAACCGCAGGATTCAGGCCCATCGTGTTTCCTGTCGGGGCCATCTGCAAACCGTTACCCTCGCTCAAAACGCTCAAAATCGAGGTCCACCGGTGGCCCATCGGCGGCCCCACCTGCATCACTGCATTCGCTGTTGCGCCCGAACTTCGAGAGATATACCTCATAAGGATGTCGCTCTCACAGATTTCTCTCCCATGGATCCAGATCACTCGCCTCACGCTTTCGTATCAATCCCTCCCGCAGATATTCGAAATCTTGCAACAAACTCCTAATCTGGAGGACCTCACGGTTTCTTTGGATGACCGCCGCATTGTTCAGTTATCACCATTCACCATGCCCCGCCTCCGTCGTGTCAAACTCTCCTCGGCCCTCTTTCTCAACTACCTTACTCTTCCTGCTCTCCAAAGCCTTGAGCTCACACGTGTAAGGGCGGCCGAACGTGCATCGGTTCAGTCCCTCTTACAACGATCGGAATGCACCATACAAGCATTCCTTTTGAAGATGAGGATACTTGCGACTGCCTCTCCGATTTACCCTTCCTCACCGACGTCACAATCCAATATCCCGACTGGTCGACAGGCGATTTTACTCGCTTTTTCAACTGGCTTTCCGAGTCCGAAAATCGGAACGTTTTGCCCGCGCTCGAGATGTTATATATCCATGGGGCGACAGGAAATGTGGAAGTGGGCGCCATTGAAGCCTTTCTTTCCGCACGGAGAACCAGCGCGGACGGAGGGCCAAACCTCAAGTTATTCAAACTCCTTTTTTCGTACAAGAATTGCCCGGATTTCAAGGTCGAAAGGACTCTGAAGAAGCTCGCCGACTTGCGTACGGGCGGTCTACGGATTGACGTCACCCAGGCGCACAAGTGGGCTACACATTACATCGATTCGAAAATGGTTGGTTCCATTTTTCTGCACTTTTGGGTTGCTCCCGCGGTTTCTGACTTACTTTCCAGATACAAGTGATTTCCGGCGAGGACGCGGACGAGACGAATGCCGGTTGGCGTTATGTTACCCGTGATTGGTGAGTCGGGACGCCGAGCGAACGGGTAGTGCGATTCAGTTGAGACACTGCGATTCATTGAGCCACTTCCCCTTCTGCTTCTTGACATTCAGACGCTTTTTCTTGTTATACGGAAGCAACCCCGTCAAATTTTAACTTTTTGCGAGTTGTGGAGAGGTGTTAGTGCCCGAAGAAGGTCCGTATTTCCAAAGCTGCGTACGTAGAGCAGCGGTGCAACCAGGCGACCGGGAGGTAGAACAGGTACAGAACGAGTACACACGGAAAGAGTGAAGAACATGGCCGTCACCAAGCCGTCACAGTCAACACGAGGTGCATGCGCAACGTTGTTGAACAGTAATGCCATCTTCGCTCGATCAGTTAGATTCCCGAAGTCCTTCTCAGATATCTCGCAGTAACTGCCGTTTTTCGGGGAAATCCTGTCCTGGCTCGAACACTTGGAAGTCCTGACCAGACTGCTACATCCGGCAGTTCGCGTAGGAGTCGGAGATAAGAAGTTATGGTGTTGTCTCGGAGATGAAAAGAGTGGCCCAGCATTCATTCCCAACCCAAGGCAAATAATTGAGGAATGCCGCTATCTCATGTACCGGATACATTTAATCGCGGACGCTAGGTTTAAGGCGATGGACGGCCATACTATAGACTCCCCGTCTTTTTTGTGGTACTTCACCCCACTGGCAGGTGCGGATGCTGAGTAGCCCTTGTACGGATTTGCCCGCATATTATATTCCTTCTATCGTCTTTGCCTTATTGCAGTTGGTGGATTGGCATTCGGCAGCCTACCTATCGGTCGCTCTGAGTGATTTCCTGTTGCGCCTCCGAAGCGTGGCTGCGACCAAACCCTTTGGTCGTCCCATCCTCCTCCCCCCTGACACCCCTTCACAGACTTGTTTACCTCGTGAGCTCGACGTGCGGACTCGACGCTGTCGGCTCACTTCACCCTGCTCCATTCTGGTCCGCGGTTGGCTTGAGGTTGAGCCTGTACCTCGCCTTATAATTATATTCGTCCTGGGTATGACAATAGATAATGATAGTATATCGCCAGCGTGCAAATACCCGGTTGTTGAGTCGACATTTCCGAGTCGTCCGGACGCTCTACCTCATACCTAATATAATCACTCCTGCATACATGCTTATTCATACAACGTCTGAATCACCGAGACTGAGTGATGAGATTGTAGTACACAGTACACTAGATCGATACAGAGGTGGCATATGTGGTACAGTATACGAAAAGTAGTGGGGTGTAGGATAGCTCTACGCAGGACGTAAGGAACAAGAGGGGATGAAGACGGGTGAAGGAGTGTGGGTTCGGCTGGAGCGAGAATTTATATTGGGTAGAACGAGAAGGGAAGATATTTGGTAGAACAGGACACGGGACACGGGATAAATACACCGTGCGCTTGCAAAGCGCCGGGGATGAATGCGTGTCTAAGATCTGCAACCCGGCATTAGCCCGTGGACAAAGAGACAAAGAGGAGGAAGAGGAGGAAGAGGAGGAGAGAGACGTACGGATGGGTAGGGACGAAGGGTATTGCGAATGGATACGGTGGGTATAAGGTTTGGGTGCGCTGGGAGAGGAGAAGATATTAGATTCGGAAGGAGGGGAGAAGGATAAATGGGAGGGAAAAGACCAGGAACGCACAGGAATCATGCGATGACGCAGTACGCGCGCGTATCGCTGCCGCTGGAGTGCTCCGCGTCGACCGGCATATCGAAGACTAGGCTTTCGTCGGAATCTGAGCGGGCGCAGACGGGTGCGGCGTCGAAGCCCGTCGTCGGGATGAGTTCGATGGGTGCAAAGGAGTCCATGGATCGGTGGTGTGTTAGTTATAGACGAGAGCGTGTTGTGTGAGCTAGAGCGAGGTGGCAGCGAGTAACGGTGGCCTGGGTGCTGTGTGGCAGGGCTCTGAGATAGGGGACTTCGAGTGCAGGAAGCGAAAGCGTGTTGGGCCTCTTATACTCTTCCCCCCAAGGACGCAGAAGGCCATTGTACGAACAATGCCACGAAAACAAAGCCAAAAATGGTGGACAATGAAATGCAAAACGGGCCGGTGTGGCCGCACCGGCTGCCTGTGAGATGATCGTAATGGATCATTCTGGCACTGGCAACATCCACGAGGACAATTTGAGCGCGCCGATGGCCAAGAAAGACACGGGGGAGAACAGTGGCTTTGGTTCGGTTGAGAGTCCGAATTGGGAAGGTCCATCAAAGTGTGACATGTGTGACCCCATTGTGTGCGTGACTCACAACCGCATTATCCCTTCAAAGCATTCTGGCTTTGTTTTTGGCTTTGTTCCTCGTTCGGCTCTTTAAGATGGCTGAGGATATTGTTCTGCAGGTCTCTTCCGTTCTGCCACCGACTATCCTTATCCTCAAACCACCATGCTCGACGTCCTCTACCCGCTTTTCTCTGTCTTCGCTTTCCTTGGCTTCATTCTTGTTCTCATCCCCCTCCCCTGGCATTTTCAGGCCTGGAACTCGGGCACATGCTTCTACATGATGTGGTCGGCGCTCGTCTGCCTCAACCAGTTCGTCAACTCCGTCGTATGGGCGGATGATAGCGTGAATAGAGCACCGGTGTGGTGCGACATATGTGCGTTCTTTGTTCTCGCAGATTTGTCGTTTGCTCACGATACGATAGCTATCAGAATTACCATGGCCGCCTCTGTGGGCATTCCCGCCGCCTCACTATGCATCAACCGCCGTCTGTATCAAATTGCAAGCGTCAAGGCCGTGACGATCAGCGCTGCAGAGGTCAGCACCACATTCCGTTTGTCGATCACTATCTAATGGATGACCTTTACAGAAACGGCGTGCCGCCCTCATTGACGCGCTCATTTGCGTGCTCTTTCCCCTCGTTTACGTCGCCATGCGTGAGTCGTCACATCTTTTTGGCAATCCACACTGACGCCTTTGAAGAATATATCGTGCAGGGCCACCGTTTCAATATCTATGAGCAGATCGGGTGCTACCCCGCGCTCTACAACTCTATCCCCATGTACTTCATCTCGATGATGTGGCCGCCCCTCATTGGCTGTGTCTCCGCCGTCTACGGCATCCTCTCCCTCCGCGCCTTCAACGCCCGACGCGCCGCCTTTGCGCAGTTCCTCGCACCATCCGGGGGCTCCGCGACCCCAGGTCTCACCGCCTCGCGCTACCTGCGCCTCATGGCGCTCGCTACAACCGCCATCCTCCTCACCACCCCCCTCGGCATCTTCGCCATCTGGCTCAACCTCACCGCGACGCCCGTCGGGCCCTGGCGCTCCCTCGCCGATACGCACTTCATGTTCTCCCGCGTCGAGTCGATCCCCGCGCTCTTCTGGCGCGGCAGCCCCCTCCTCGTCACCGCGCTCGAGTTCACGCGCTGGACGGCGCCGCTCACCGCGCTCGTGTTTTTTGCGTTCTTTGGGTTTGCGGTCGAGGCGCGCAAGAACTATGCCTCCGCCTTTACCGCCGTTGCCACCGCGTTCTGGAGCGGCATGCGTCGCCTCGGGGTTCAGCGGCCTGCCGCGGGGTTCCTCGCGGCCACTTCGTCGTCGTCGTCGGCGCAAGGCAAGTTCGGCCTCGGCGCGGGGGTGGGGTACACCAAGCCCGGCCCCAAGGTTCCTATCGACATCTCCCTTCCCGCCTACTCCCGCTCGGCCACCGGCTCCTTCAGCGTCGCCTCGTTTGAGGCGGACCTCAAGCGCGCGACATCCTTCGCGTCCACGTCTGCGTCCGCGTCGACGTCCCGATTCGTGGAACGCTTCCTTGTACCGGACCCGGTAGGGGAGGACGTGTCCGTGTCGTCGGTGTACTCTGCCGATGGACACGTCGACGCGCACGCCTCGATGGCGTCTACCGGCTTTCACACGTCGATGCCCGAGACACCCGCGTCCGCGACGTCTTTCGCCTCCTCGTCTTCTTCGGCACCGACGACGCCGGGGTACGCTCTCCCGCTACACCTCGGGTGGGCGGAGCGGCCGTATGACGCCTACCGCGCCCGGTCACCGTCGCTCTCCCAACACGCACACGGGGAAGGAGAGGAGGAGGGGCAGTGGTCCCCCGCGTCGGACGCGCACTCGATACACATGGCTGAGTTCCAGCAGGATACAGGGGCGCGCGGACGGGCGTTGGCTTGATTCAGATTAGATCACATTCCTTCTCCTTCTGGCTTACGATCATCTATCGCTATCGGAGCCGCCCTCGACGGGCCCCACTCACTCCTTGCATTGCCTTATGCCCCTCATTTCATTCGATTTACGCCTTACCGACTACCGACGAACGCGTTTACGTGCATGCATGACCACCCACTCACTCACTGTATCGACTAGCTGTACACGTACATTCTTCGTATTCTCGCAATCCAATTCCATTCAATTCGTTCTCCATGTCCTCGCAATTCATTTTTTCCCCTGTAGCTAACGCCGTTGTGAATGCGGCAATCGGCCGACAGACAATGGCGCATCAGTGGCTGTGCAATGTCACGTGCTTGACACTTATTTGTTCCTGCCAGGCCCGGTGAAGCTCCCGCCAAGGATTGTCCACCAAAAATACCAGATTTTGGCCTAAAAAATCCTATCTTTTGGGGACATTTGGACCTCAAAAATCCTATATCGGACAAGGGTGGTTACGTACTCCGCCCCCCAAAAGCGCATTTTCGGACCTTTTTCGCAGAATTTTGCTCTCCACCGCCATTTGTTGGCTGTTGGCGTGTCAGAGCTAGTTCCTACACCAGAATTAGTCAGATCAGGATTGGTTGCCGTGAGTGGGGTAAATCGGACTTAAAATACCCCTAAAACCATCCATTTGGGGCCTGAAAAATCCTATCTGCGGACAAGGCTTCGCAATTTTTGGCCCCAAAAATCCTATTCTCGGACAAGGAAATCCGAAATTTTCGCCCTTAAAAATCCTATTTTCCGGACAACCCTTGGCTGGAGCTTCACGGGGCCTTTCCTGCCCCTTAAGCTGCCCGAGGCTTCATTGATTGCCTTGAGAACGGAGCTTCACCTTCCTCCATCGAGGCCATGTCAGGACCTTCTTGTATCCCCGCATTCCCATTTGCCGATGCTCCAGGTGTCGATGTTATCCTTCGCCGATCTTCCGATGGCAACAGTACCTGGCGCTATGATATATCATTTACTCTCTTGAGAGACCATACGTGTTATATCCTGGACTCTCGTTGAGAGATCCATCTGATATATCATACGAGAGACACATACCTTTTGGGTAGCCGTGCCTCTCCTGTTGCTGATACCGTTGGCACAAGCGAGCTCGTCGCGCCCGACGATGTCCAGCATGTATTGTGTTGTTTGCCAAAATCGTCAAGGCGCGCTGACCTAATCCACCCAAATCAGGCAATTTTTGGCTTTGACACCTGCAAACTGAGCGAGCCCCCCCGGCCACAACTCTGCACCAACGAGGCCACAAAACGAGGTACATACGTATTGCATATGCATCTACACTATTTGTACAACTAGGCCGTTCTCGCGGCGTGAATAATATATGAATTAGTCCGAAAGCCAGCCACTTGGGCCTGCTGCCCCATCGTCAGAGTGCTCCTCCTCGCCTCCATCCTCGTCGTCGTCGGCGCTTATAGCGGCGTATTCTGCGCGCGCCATCTCCAGGAACGTCGGCACATCCTTCCACAGCTCCTGGAACCGCGTTGACAGGCCCTCCATGTATCCAGCCTGCTTCTGCGCATAGGCTGCATGTCCCTCGCGCAACGCCGCCTCTGGCTGCATAGCAGCGCGCAACCCCTCTAACGAGCGCCACCACCGGGCGTGCCAGTCCAAGAACTCGACAACACGGCGCATTTCTTCCTCTAAGAGGTCGACCTCTTCTCCGTAACGCATCCCCCTCGCACGGATCCTCGCCCACTCGATGCGTAAAGCTGGCAGGATCAATTAGCTTTGCAGGATGCCAAGCCATTAAGCCACTTACATTCGTTGTGAACGGCGTCCGTTGCTTCACCTGACGCCACCTGCGATATCCAAATCCAGGACATCGGTCTCTTCTCCTCCGCCTTTCGCTCTGCCTCCTGCGCCAATGCCTCCGCATCCAGCTTCTGCTTTTTCCTCCTTCCCCCCTTCTGCCGCTCCTCATCCCCAAACACCTTGCTAGGCCTTGGTCGTACATCGTCGGCGTTCAGCACCAGCAAGTGCTGCTGCCACTCGTCGAGCTTCAGCATCGCACCCAGTGAAACCAGCGCTGTGCGAGCTGTGCGGTAGTCCTCCTCCGCGTGCGCGAGCCGCGCGCCAATCGCCTTGGTCCTGGTCGCCGACCGCGTCTTCGCCCTCACCCCGTTCAGGGACTTATCCATGTACTTGTATTCATGCGTGCGAATGATCAGGAGGCTGCGAATCTCCTTCAGCGCCCCGAACGCCTGCCCCTTGCGCAGCTGGTATTCGTATTCGACCAGGCTCGTGTCGCACTGCACGCGCCGGGCGATCGACGATGGAAGCCAGAGCTTCATGTCCTGCGCCCGGATCCCCGGCATCGCCTGCGTAGCCGACACTCGTCTGCGTTCCGTGTCCTCGCGGTCGCGAAGTAGGGCGACCTCGGGGATGAATAGCTGTTGGACAGCCATCCACGCGTCGATTTTGCGGCGCAGCTTCGTCTCGCGCTCGATGCGCCTTCAGCCCTGGTCCACAGTCTCATGCGCGCCGACCTGCTTCACATGAGTTGCCAAGGCTCGCCTGTTTGAAGAACGTCAGCAATGTACCATATGAGAAGAAGAGGAAACGCACTGCTGCTCCTCCAGCTTCAGCCCCATCGACAGCATCTCTGTGTCGTGCATATCGCCGCGAACACGGAGATGCTCGATGTCCTCCGCCGCGATCTCCGCCAGGTGTCGCCTCACCTCCTTCAGCGTCTTCTCCTCCGACTGCTTTGACTCGAACGGGTTAGGATTCCTGGAATCCGCCTCCCACGCTACTGCGATCTCCATCCACGCCTCAATCACCGCTGGACCCATGGACGTCTCCATGTCGACCCATGCCTCCCGCGTATCGAGCATCAGGGGCGTGTTTTTTTGAATTCGTTCCAGGAGGACGCGCCCTATGGAGAAGAGCAGTCGGTTAGCGCTGGCGTCCCTTTCGAGTGCTAACCACTCACCCAGTCCAACGATCTTCTTCCAGTTCCAGTCCTGGAAGTGGATGTCCAGCGCGTCGCGCCGAGCTCCCGGCCCTGAGACACTGGTGCTATTGGACAGGCGGTTCGCATCCGCCCATCCACGCTCGGGGGCCTCGCCGTCCGTCCGACCGACGTATGGGGTGAGATTGAACGAGAAGAGGAGGTTGCACAGCTCGATGTGCGCCGGGAGGTGGAACTTCGGCACGAGGAAGACCACAAACTTCTCGCCCTCTTTGAATTGGATCTCGGAGTCAAATATCTTCATGCGCTCCGCGATGTTCTTGTGCCATTGGCACGCGATATCGTAGGAGACATAGAGTCGCTTCAGTGGGGTACCGGCTAGGCTTGTGAAAAACATGTAGTCCATATTCAGGTACCTGTTATTAAGTCGTCAGCAATGCAAGAGCACAAGGAAATCACGACGTACTGCTCTCCCTTTTGCAAGTCGCCCACGCCGGAAGGTCGCTTCATGTTGTGCTGAGCACAGTCGACGGTGCCTATGCCTGATGACGCCGTGCCGAGGGACTCTCGGTCTGGCTTGTCGACTGCGTCGTGCGCAACGCAGGTGCTCCGCTGCCACGTCATGTACAGTTAGGCCAGTCGCACCAGGGTATCGCCCGCACTCACCTCCTGCTTCTGATCCCAGTGCACCCCCAAGTGCGCCATATATTTCTTCACCTCCCCGAAGAACGACCACCCATTTGCCAGCCCTGGGTCCTTATCTTCGCTGGACACGTCCCTTCGCTTCAAGCGGAAATTGGCGTCTATCGCGACGAACAACGCATATAGAAACCTAGGGGTAGAGGAGAGCGCGTCAGCATCGGTTAGGATCCAAAAACAAGCCCTAACGTACTCCTTGTCGAGAGGAACGTTCTCCCAGCCTGTGGGGAGGTTCTTGCCGGGCTGAGGACACGCTGGACAAAGCAGCGCACACTCCCCTTCTTTTGTCGCCCCAATCCGATCCTCGGCTGGATCATGTCCGCGCCCAGCACGCTTGAGCAGATGTAGGTTCTGCCATTGGCGCGTCATCCTCAAGAACTCCTCGTAGCGCTCCTGAAAGACGGTGAGCATCGAGATAGGGGATTCAAAAACGAGCGCTTACCCGCGACGGCTCCAAGCCCGTATTGTCAGTCTCCCGCGCCAGGCTATTATAAAACTTGTACGCCGAGCACTTCGACTCCAAACTCATCAAGTTGAAGCGGTCGAGGGCGGCAAACGTCGCCGCTGAGCGCGGATTTGTTCCTGTGGCGGGATACAAACACATTCGTAGCAGCTGGATCGGCCGTGGCTTCGACCGACTGCAATTGCAGTAGTCAAGCCCGACCTCGTCGATGGTGTGGGAGCTGACGACGACGAAGTCATCGCCGGCAGCCGTCGCAGGATTGGGGCAGGGGTCCCCAAGTGAGTGACCGAGTTGTATGCGAAGCCCGAGCGACTTGAGGCTGCAGCGTTTGAAAAAGCTGCCGTTCCACATCGCGGATTTCATCAGCGTCTGCACACCACGATCGACCACCCAACGTACCTCGACGTGATGTAGGGGCATACGACGGTGCACATTGACCACACATGCGTCGCAGTACAGACACGGGTGGATGCAGTCGGTACACCGAAAAACGGCGTCTGTGGCCGCACACCCCTCACCAGCGCAGGATGGTTGATTCATATGGTCACCGCGACCGTCGTGACGAATGAGCTCGTCGAGGAATGTCTCCCGATCGAGCCGCGTCCATTGCTCATTTGGATCATCCTACAATAGTCGTCAGGCCATGTCGCAAAATCCACCGGGAAACACTCACCGATGGTCGTGCCTTTCGAGGACCCTGCTCCAAACCAGGCCCGTATTCCGCATCAAACGCCGCGAAATCCGCATCTGGCTGCCACGCCTCCGGGTCAAGCTCCTGAGGTGGTGCGATGTCTGGATTAAGGACGACTGGGTTTTTTTTTTTGGATGGAGAAGCGGGGACTGGCACGGTCGAGAATGTTGACCGAATGCGTCCGTCCCGCGCCACGGAGATCGCCTCGTCGGGGACATGCTCTATCCTCTCGAAGCCTCGGCGCGGTGTGTAGTTTTCTTGAGAGTCATCGCTCCCACTCCCGTCGTCGATGTTGTCCTCGTCAATGGTGGCCAGAACCTTGCGTTTGCCCATAGTCAAGGAGAGAGGCTTGAGGCAGAAGAGAGTCGGAATTACATTGTTGCATGAAACTCGTGAACGACGCGTACGAGTTGTTTGACAGGTTTGTGATGCTTTGATTCCAAACAACGCGACATCTGATCAACAGATTATCTGAGCGCTCATTCTAGCGCCCATAGCAGTGCCCGTCTAACAGGTCCCTTGTTCTCTCCCAAAATGGCGCACTCTGGTAAGTGCTCCTGCTCACTCATCTCTGCTGCCGCTAACAATCTTTAGGTCTGGAGTTGATAACCAACAACGCTGCGCCTCCTCTCAAATTTTACAAGATGCCGCGCCTTCCCAGCCTTCCCAAACGTTCGGAACACTCCTGGTGCGTCTGCCAATTTTCCATTCAACGGCCTTTACTGACTGTCCCAAGCATGCAAGTAGGCGAACGCGGGATTTCTTTGGACTGGTTGCTCGCCCCCTTCCACTGGAACCAACGCCGCGTCATTGTTACCTACGACATCTGCTGTCAGTATCGCCACCCCGTCACACAACGCCTCCTCGAAGACGAACGGGCTATCCAGTCCCCTTAGCACTCTACTATATCCCATATCTCCTCAAATACAATCCCTTTTTCATCCTTTCTCTGATGCGTACATTCACCCTTCAAGAACTATTACAAGATATCTCAATGACTACTGTGAGCTACGGTGCTAGCATAACGAGCAAACGAATGCGCCCGAGGGAACGTTAGCCCATCCCAACTGTAGTCCACTGCACTGAGGTCCCAGTCCGGGTAATCGACCGCGATAGTGGCCTCCTCGTCGTCGTGCGGGACCGGGCGACCTGTAATGTCTTGGCGGCAAGAAGGACACCCCCAGTCCTTTTCCAGCGCCACGCGAATGCAGACGTAGCAGTTGCTATGTCTGCAGGCATACCTAGCGACTGGTTAATGCGACATCGTGAGGATGCCAAAAGAAACTCACAGAACTGGGTGGGATTTCAGGTTGTGACACAGATTGCACGTTTGGTCAATGCTCGGCCGATTAATCCACGTGGGACGGGCATCGTCTAGGTAAAGATCGTCCTCGGTGAGTGGATTTCTTTGCGCAGGACGGCGACCCTTCATTGGGATGACGCGAATCCCGAGCGGACGCGGAGCGAGCGTGACCCGACCAAGCACCTCCTGCTCCAATGCAGCACGCCGGTCAATCGCCTCGCGTCTGCGACGGTCCTGCTCCACCTTCAACTCTTGAGCAGCGTCCTGCATCTGCTTCCATTTACCCCAATCTGCCACCTCCTGCAAGATCTCGATCTGGGCCAACATCTGCTCGTAGCCAGCGTCTTGAATGATATCGGCGCGCTGCTTCAGAATGAGGCATATGCGCGCGCGCCTTTCTGCATCGGTGTGGGATCCCGGAAGATCCTGGATAATCTCGGACGCTGGTCCTTTGAAAATGAGTCGAGCTGCGTAAGTTGTCAGTTCTGGCTCATTGAGAACTGACTTCTCGAAGGCACGTACTTGGAGGGTCGTCGTCCCGATGAGCAAAGAGACGAATCTTACGCGATGGAGGGGCACTCATCGCTGGGAGATGGGGCCAAAGAGGATTCAAAAAATATACATTTGATTTCCAACGACATCAGTAATATCAAGATTCAGTAATATCAAGATCAGGATCTATCTACTTGCGATTTCCGAAAACAGCAATGCGATCTGCGGGAAGCTCATCCACCTTCGACAACAGCCCGAGGGCCCATGCAGCTCGCGCTCCAGGTTCCCCGTCAAACTCTCGCTTCCTGGCCGCCCCTCCCTTGGTCGCTAGTAAGGATTTGGCCCCTTGGAAGCCATAAGCAGCCCATCGAAAGAGCTCGCCGGCCGCGTACTGGGTCATGGAATAGCGCGTCTCACCCTTCTGGATGGCGGTGTTGCTGTGGGTGACGGATGCGGACGGGATCAGCATGGACGAGCCGGAAGGAAACTCGATGAGAAGGTTGAGTTGCTTGAGGTACACGTGGCCTCCTTTCTTGTGATCGTAGTCGCCGGCAGCCGTCGCAGGGCACATGCCATACGGCACGTTGAGCATATCTTCGTGGTCCGTCGTCACCACATCAGGCCCAAGATTCCAGGTAGCCGCCGGGAAAACGGAGTTCTCAAACAACTGCTCGAGCTCGGGCTGGTTTTCATATATAGCCCGTAATACATCGCAGAAATTCTTATATAGCTTGGGAAAATAACGCGCCAGGCCGCCTGCAATGATTGGCTGACATTCGAGAGGAATAGTTAAGGTGTTATGCTTACTAGACTGAAACCCGATTATCCGGCGAATGCTTTGATTCCGCCTAAACATTTCTATCAGCCTGCGATATCCCTTAGTGTGGGCGAGATTCCCCGGCTTCTGAAACCGACACCAAATTTCAGAAGGACGCCGAGGATGCGTGGAAATGCTAACCTTCTGGCCAGGGCCTTTCGTGACGCCGCTCCCGAGAGAATAGTACACTCCGCGGCGATGCCGAAGGTTTTTCGCCTTCAGAATGCCGCGGCGCACCGCACGCCGGCGTACCCCCTCCATAACCCTCATCATCTCCTGTATGACGGCGTCCCAGTCGTCCGCCTCAGGCCGACCGAGGAGCACGAGCGCAATTCGCCCATCCGCGTCGATGACTAGCTTGGGATCGCTGCAGGGGATATTAGTAACTGAGCAAATGCAGACGCAAAAAAAATGCACGCACTGCCCTTCCCACTCAAGTAACTCCACGCCTTTAGCAAGCAGCTCGTCCCGCGTATGGATTTGCGGGCGCGTCAAGCCTGCTTTTTTGAATGCATGCGGTCCGGTCCAGCCGCCGAGGGGCAGGTTAGCTGCTCGGAATGAGGTACGATACGGTGAGTGCTCGCGGTGCTCCTGCGAGTGTTTGGGTTGGGGGATTGGGCCAAATCTGGCGGCCTTCGCCTTCGAAACTCGGGCACGCTGACGGCGTGCCTTTTTGCCTTGGGCAGCGCGGCGTTTGTGACTGGGGAGCGAATTTGCGGGTGGCACCGGTGAGGGTGGAGGGTCTGACAGCGGGGACGATGAGCGTGAGGTGGAGCCGGAGCTTGGAGTCTGGGCACGAGAGAGCGGCGTAATGGGGCGCGAGAGCGGCGTGGGTGCACGCGACAATACTGGCTCTTCGTCCTCCCAATCCTCATCCTCCCCCCCAGCGCCTTCGTCGAGGACAGCCGCACGCTGGTCAGCGGCTACGATGGCTGCGCAGATGATTGGCGCAAGCGAGACCTTCGCTTGGAAGACATCGAGGTGGCCAATCGACGGCCCGAGGTCGAGCAGATCGAGCTCGAAAGGCGAGAATTGGGTTCCACGCCGGGTGGTCCTCGCCATCAGCGGGAATTGCGTGGTATTTTCTGCAAGAGGACGGTTAGCCACTTGCCACTCATAAAAACGCGTAAAAACGCGTGCCACTGCACCCTGCACAACTGTCGCCTACCACACCTCCGTAGGGCCTGTGGTAAGTCCCAGCGTGCCGTGGGCTGGTCGACGCTGTGGCAGGGGGCAGGGACAATTCAAAGAAAGCCACATACCTCAATGCTACGTGGCTTGATGACGGTGGTGAAGAGAAAAGTATGTTTTGGGGTGAGAGCGGCGCAAACGGCAAGTGTCACTGGAGTCACATAGCGTGACAGGGGTCGTTGATCCGTCATGAGTATCTCACCTTTTTGGTTTCCACTTCATTTTGAGGCCCTTGATTAAAAAATTGGGTAGGCAAAGTGTCTTACCACTGTAAATCCTCGTCCTAAACGTTGATTTGAGGTCTGAAACCCAGATCAGTATGAGGATCCTGAAAATACCGGGTTTGTACACCAACCTATTCGTGCATTTTCCGAGTCTCTGCGTTTTTCGGGAAGGGGCCAGCTAACCAGTGAATATATGCTCCATTTAAATACGGCCTCCAGTCGCATGCGAGCAGGAAACGTAGCTAGCATGAGGATTCTGAAAGTAAGCACTTTACATGCCAACCTCAGCCTGTATTTTTCCAGCCTCAGTAATTCTTGCGAAGGGAATACCTACCCAATGAAGATTTACTATTTGGATTTGCCCTCCAGCACCATGCTAGCGAGCCATGGCTTGTATGAGGATTATGAAAATAGGGAGTTTGCACGCCAACCTCCGCGTGCATTTGCCTAGTCTCAGAGATTCCCAGGAAGCGTCTCACTAACCAATAAAGATTTGCTATTTAAATCAGACCTACAGCAGCATGCGAGCAGGAAACAAAGGTCGTATGAGAATTTTGAAACTCAGGAGTTTACATGCCAACGTCGTAGTGAATTTTTGTAGTCTTTGTTATTTTCGGGACTAGTATATCTAACCAATAAATAATCTCGACCTAAATCTGGCTTCCAGCAACATGCTCGCAGGAAAGAGCAAGAAACGAGCCGGGCCACCGTTGTCACTGTAGAGACGCTTGCATTGCAGGAATATATTACAGATTTTCGCGGGACACGCGTAGGTACTTGGGAAACAATAAATTAAAAATTTGTAACCATTAGAGGATTCTGGTGAGCAGGAGAAAATGAAGAACATCGCCATCGCAGCGATCATGGTTCCAAAATGGGATGTGACTATTCTTGTCTATTCTTGTCACCCTCTTCCATCCATGATCTTGTCTCGCTCGGCCTCTCCCTCTGTCACCTCAGAACAAGACATCCGCGATGAAGAACGCCGCCAAGTCAGACGACATGCCGAGTATCTGTGCGTGTACCGGTTCCTCAATGTATCGCAGGGCTTAACCGCAGCCTTGCCTCAGTAAACAGAAGAGGCGCGAAATAGCCGAAATCCACCGCCAACGCGAGCTCGTGCAGCTCGCCGCCATCCAAACCAAGCGAGAGCAGTGGAAGGCTGCTTCTGCTCGTTACTATGAGCGTCATCCTGAGGTGAAGGAGAAGAAGCGGCAGAAAATGGCAGAGAAACGGTGCGTGTGTAACTGATTCTATTGAAATGTCGACCTGATCCCCCCAATGTGCTACATAGTGCGGCCAAAAAACTAGCCAGACGTCGTTGGGACCCCCCCAAGCTATCCAAGAAGATCAAACCCTCGCGGATTGTCGGTGACGCACACCCACCGTCTGCTCAGCACCAAAACCGGTAGGCTGTCCATTATGACCATCAACGTCTGTCCTGCCCACTATCTTTTCTCGACAGGGAGCAGCAGCAGCTGGCAGAATTCACAGCGCGTCCGGACATCGATCTCAGTCCTGACGAGCATTGCTCCCTCGCCAGTACCCCTTACGAGTGCGCCTACCTGTGTTATGGGGCCTTAACAGTGCTGACAGTCTTTTGCGCAGAGATATGCTCGATTTTTTTGGCAGGTCTTTGAAGAACATGAACGCTCATCCACACTCGGGTTCAGAGGAGTACGTCTTGCTTTTATTCATTGGGTTTATACGACGATGCTGAGCACTTGAAATCTAGGGCTTTATCTGAAAACTTTGCCCATACCCCACACCGTAAAACCCTCGCTGACCAGGTGCAGAGCTCCGAATGGGCAGCAGCCGAATCTCTCCTCTTTTTGTGTGTCCAACGCGCCGACGCGCTCGCGGCGGTTCCCTCGGATTCGTTCCCCGACATATCACGGTAAATTCAGACGTACTTGTGATAGTTTCAGCTTCTGATCTGTTCGTGTAGACGGCAACCGGCAGCTGTACAGACCTCCAATGGGCCACGCTCGGAAGATGCATGGGCTACGTTAGCTCCGAGCTACGACAGCAGGTGCGCGATTTCCCATGATATGATGCCCGACTCAGCTAATGTTGAAATTCAGTGAGAACGACTAAGGGATATCCTTTACATATAGGTTACTACTCAGCTATATGTTTTTATATAACTGCAAACATTTCTTTCCCATCCAATCCAAGACTCGGAGGGTACCAACCGACAACAATTCGCTGATCAATCGAAGGCGAGGATCATCGAAGGCGAGGATCAGCGCGTTGAGACGCCTTCGATTGATCAGCCGTTGAGACGAGAGCTGGGATGCACATGTCTCTCCCGGGCCCCGAGCGCCCTGATTCCTTTCATTCACGGGGATTTTCGGCCGAGCCCAAAGGTGTTTCTCATGGTTTGTCATCTTTTCATCAGTTGAGCAGGGAATTTCCGAGTTCAAATGAAGTTCCAAAAGAGGGAGCGGCAAACGATGAATTACATATACGCAACAGGACACAGCGCGCAATGGGAGGCTAGTAAACAAGTATCTACTCCAACTCGACCCACTTCTGGACCTCATTGTTCTCGTACATCAGTCGGTAGTAAGAGAGAGCCTCGAATTTGCTGGACTTGCGGCGGTATTGTTGGTTCGGGCACCCCTTGATCTGGCGGTCGGCCTGCTCGCTGCATAAGTTGAAGGAGTCAGAAAGCGAACAAGCAGAAGAAAAGAGGAATTACATGGTGGTATAGAGGCCGGGATCGCGGCCAATGTAGACAACCCACCATGGACGGCTTCCATGGGGGACAGCTTCGTGCTCGGCCTCCACTTGCTCGGGAGTCTTGGCGACAACACGGACCCAGACATCTGAAAAACATGAGGAAAGAGCAGATGTGGAATTAAGTGGGGGAACGCACTATCGGCGGTGGCCTCTTCATTGAGGGAATTCAAGAGAAGGGGCAGCTGGTCTAAGAAAAGAGGGGAAAAATCAGGAGGAAGGGCGACGCGAAAGGATAAGAGACGCACCCTGCAAACTTTCGGCCAAGCGGGTCAAGGAATCCGCACAATCGAGGAGCTTTTCGACGGTCGCGATCGCCTCCCCCAACACTTCGCGAGGGTTGGGGACGTTGGGGGCGGCGGTCGCGGTAGAGAGGCTAGTCATGTTACAGCAGGTTGTGGGGGTAGAAAAGATAGGGCCGGACGAAGTACGAACGAGCCTTGATGTTTTATAACTACCCGAGAGATATGGGCATGGGGCGGATAAGCGCGTGCGGGTGGTTTGATGGTTCGTTCACAACAGATGGTGGCGACATGGTTCTCAACGGATGGGGCGCGGGTATGATGTTCTGGATGAGAAACGCATGAGCAAAACATGAGACACCCGTGGTTACGGGCAGAAATAATAAATCGGGTGCCTTTATCGAAAGCATAAGTGGCAGGAGTGGGTTTAGGCGGAGCCCGGGGCCCAAAAGGAATATTTATCTATTGTTTTGGGGAGATATTAGCATAACAGGACTTAGCACTTTTGTCAAATACCGAAGACAAAACTCTGGACTGCGCCCGCTCTTCCCGTCACATTTGTTCTTGCCCCCCCACATTTCTGATTCCCAAAAAAACGCCGCATGGGTCCTCCGAGATGGACACACGCCGACCAGACTGCTTTTCTATTCTCCCATCTGCCCGCCTATCTCAAGGCTGTGGAAAACAAGAAAAAGACGACGTTGACACGCTACTGGACCGCGTTGGAGGAGGAGTGGTTCCTCAAGTGGTCGGCCGAGGAGGAAATCGGTCTGCCGACGCCCGTTGCAGACTCCGAACCCGAGCCTCTGACCGTGGAGCAGCTGGAAGCCCTGGGGAACGCGACGCAAAAAACCAAAAACGTAAGAGCGCCCCCCCTTTTTAAATTCGAAGTACAAGAAGCTTACCTATTCCGATGAGAGCGCTTGAAGTCCTGGATGTGTTATCAGGCACGTCCTCCGACTGACGCGACCACCACCTCGACTTCGACGCGCAAGAGCAGCAGGTCTCTCTTCAAGGCGCTGAAGGACTCGAAATCGACGCGGCCCGTTCGAGCTGTGGAGATGTATCAGAAATTGTATAACGGTAAAATCAAGGAAGAGGTCGACAAGCGTGGCTACGGTGAGATGAACGAGGAGGCGCGTGCAGCGGCGACAGCGTCATCGTCTTCGACCATCTTGACCGCAGAGGAGCTGGAGGCGGCAGATTTGCAGGCGGAGAGCTGGAGGGCGCAGGATCGCTCAGCCAGGATGAGTTTGTGGCGGACTACTTCGCTCGAGATGTACGCAGAGGAGTCGGATGAAGTGAAGCAGGAGGTGGAGGCTGCAACTTCGAAAGCAAACGAGGGTCGTGCGCGCGCTCAGCCTGCTGAGGATGAGAAGCTGGAGAAGACGCCAGAGCAGTATCAGCAGTAAGTCGTAACGCTTGTGGATTGGGTCGACATCGCTAATGAAGAGTAGTGGTATCGACCAGATTGGAGCTGTGTTCGCCAAAGTTCACCAGATGACGATGGACGAGACGGGGTGGTTTGGTATCACTATCGTGGGTGGACCGATGCCTCGTCGAGGCGGACAGATATCTACGAAGACGTAAGTGCCCGATATGGTTATGGGCGCCTGTATGACCTTTGCTGATCTCTCACCTTCGTTCTTCCTTGACAGAATCTGCTTTGGTCGTACGCTGCATGGGAACGACTTCGCGGCGTCAGTGCCTGACTTCGATGGGGTGTTCAAGGCTCCGGTCCAGAAGTGGCTGAAGCGCGCGTTTCGTAAGTACTCTGCGCTTCGCTGAGTTGTTGCCACTGACGATTGTAAACGTTAACAGCACATCATGTCCGCGACGCCAGAGCAATGGGCGAGGCAGACACCGCGCCCGCAGCTCCGGACGCTCTTGAGGGTCTTATCACCATGGACCGTGAGGCTGAGAATGAGACGGAGACGGCCCCGATCCCGCTGGCAGCCAAGTCCACAGCGCCGCGGCGTCCAGCTCCAAAAAAACGTGTCGCTGCTCCAACGCCGTCAGCTATAACGGTTGCTCCTCCTCAGGCCCCTTCTACCCCTTCTCTGGTTCTGCTTCCTCCCACCTCGCCGTCTGCACATCCGAGACCCTCTGATGACTATGTTTCTGACAACGACATCTCAGCCGACATCTCAAACTTTGATTCACCTCCGGCCCCCAATCTCCAGCTCCCTGATTTCGATACAAACGATGACGGCGCTCATGCAGGTTCTCCTCTGGCCCCGTTCGCTGAATTCGATGCTGTCATGGCAGGCATCGACTTCAGCGATGTCCCATTCCGGAAACCCCATTCAATGGAGGATCTGTGGAATATGGGCACTGGCAGGGTAGATGAAGGAGATGCGGAGTCTATGTGGACTAACCCCCTCCGCTCCGTTGCGGCCCCTATACGCCCTCCACCACGGCCTATGCACGCAGGAGCCGCCTTTGCGAAGGATCGTGACGTAGGCGGCAGTCCGGGGCGCAGTGCGAGCTTCAATGTGACTACAGCGGTCAATGGGTTTAATTTCCCTCCCTCGGATTATCGACCGAGCGCACTTTTCCAGGCTTTTGCGAAAACTCCCTCCCGTACGTCTTCATTCGCATCGTCGGCGCCTTCCATCTCATCGCCATCTTTCGCATCACTCGCCTTGACAGCGGTCGAGACCATCAGCACCGTTGCCAACACAACGCTGTCTCTCGCAACAAACCACTCGACGCCCACTCCAGCAGTTTCGTCAACGCCGCCGCAAGCTGCTGCGCTCAGAAATGCCCGCCCTTCGCCGATCTCGCGCTTCAGTGCCAACGTCTCGAATGCGACGTCCTCGGCGGCAACTCCAATCCCGGCTCTTGTAGCAACACCCCGTCTTTCAGCGCTCGCGGTCTTCAGCGCTATCGTTGCCAATGCGACACCCCCGGCTGCACCCCCTGCCGCGACGCCTTCGTCGACGCCAGTCCCCCCCGCTGCATCCCCTGCCGCGAAACCCCCCGCTGTGTCCCTTGCCGCGACGCCTTCATCGACGCCCGTCCCACCTATACCTCAATACTTCCAATCACGCCCTATGTGCAATCCTCCGAAAGGACACCCACTTGCGCCCACTACGAAGAAGGCTAACGGGGAGTCTGCGACGCGCAAGCCACCCGCGAAGCGCAGTAGAGGGAGACCCCGTGGGGGGGGCCGTGGGGGTCGGGTAGCGCGCACGGATGACCCTACCCCGCCGCCCCCGCCGCCGCAGGACGAGAACGACGAGAACGAGGGGGCTGCGGCAGCGGCGACGGATTCTGGCCGTGCCGAGTCGACGCGGATCCATCGTGAGGCAGCGGCGCTGCGCAAGCAGACGCTGCAGCAGCTCGCGATCTCCAAGAGTCTGCAGGCCGGGGAGGAGGCCGAGGCGGAGGAGGAGAGGCGCGAGCGGGCGCGTCTCCACAACCCCGCGGGTGGCGTCGACCTTGTCATCATCCCACGTCCCAAGCGCTTTGCGAAGCCGACCAAGAACCCCGACGGCAGCGACGTCATCCGCGAGAGAAAGCGCACGCGGGCGGAGATCACGGCGGCGGCGGATGAGGTGATGCTGGAGAATCTGAAGAAGAGCAGGGATGACCTGCCTGCGGGGAAGCGCAAAGCTGCGGTGACTGCCGACGGGCCGCCCGCGAAGAAGTACGTCTTTATTTCTTCAAGTTTGAGTAGGTACTGACCCAGAAAAACAGGCGGGCGCGTAGATAGAGGTGGATTGAACGTTACGGACGCTACATACGGCTGCTCAACCAGCCTGCTCTGCTGATAGCCTCGCTCAACGCGAGGTTAGTTTTTTCTTACTCTTGTTTACCGGTCTCGTGGCCTCAACGGCCTGTTTCGTCACGACCCTCAACGGTGTCTTGACCGTGCTCAACCACGGTCATCGTACCCTCCACACAGCCTTCAATGGCTGTCTTCGCTAGTAGTCGTTGTATTGTATTTGTTACACACAATATATTGACTTGGTGATGCGAATTGGAAGCGTAAGATGATATATCATAATGTGGACTTGGTAGTTTTTGGCGAGGTCTCAGATGATATATCACTTTGGGACTTATGTGATTTCTGCGACATTACTTAGACTGATTTGAGTGGTAGTGCTTTCGTCAAAATTTTTGGTATGTATTAACATTCCTGAGTCTGAGTGTGGGCGCTAGTTTGTATGTAAAATATAGGTGTAAAGGTACGAGGGAGCGTGTGGCGGAGGGGGGTGGGGTAAGGCGCGTGTGTCGGGGGGAGGGGCGGGGTGAGGCTGGGCGGCAGACGCCGAGACCAATCCATGGGGTGAGACAAGTGGGGCCCGGCAAAGGGTGGCGTGAAGAGGCAGGAACGTGCGGCGAGGGCAGGGTATGTAAAGGGACGTGCGCCAATGGGTCCAGATGCGGGTAAGCAGCAGCACAGATGCCGTGAACTGAGGGCGCACGCAGGCGGGCGGTGGCGGGTGGGGAGCGGGTGCTGGCGGGCGGGGAGCGGGTGCTGGCGAGCGGGGAGTGGGTGCTGGTGGGCGGGGAGCGGGTGCTGGCGGGCGGCGCCGGCAGCGTGGCACGACGAAAGCCTGGAGGGCAGCTAAAAGGGCAGGTGAGTAAACTATATAAGAGCGAGGGAAGGTTACGCACCTGGACAGAGGAAGAGCGTAACCCAGTGCCCGGAATGGTGGGTGGAGGAAAAAGAGGGGGCGAAGCGATCGAGAAATAATAACAGCAAACAGTGCTCCTACCTGCCAAAATGGTCCATTTCCCGAGCGCATTCGCAGCGCTGCTGGTCGCATTCAGGTTCCACAACCGTGTAGGTATGAGTCAAAATGATGTGTTGAAGGTACCCTACACCTACGCAAAGCGCAAGACGAGGATTTGGGAGCGCCCATTTTGGGACAGGCGGGGCAGCACAGCCACGCGCCAGCAACGGGCGGGGAACAGCGAGCAAGCAGGCGCACGCGGGGGATTACCAAAACGGTGGGTGCTCTCGTTTGATATATCATTTGCTGCTCTCGACGAGAAATCCTGATATATCACGGAAGCTCTCTCGAGAGAGCTGAATGATATATCAAAACCCCACTAAGGCCTGCCGATGGTGCGGACTTCTACGTCCATCGAGCTATTTTGGCGTTGGCACCGCCCGCATTCCACGACACGCCCACCCTGCCTCAGCCACAATCAAGTCCTTCAATTCCAAGCATTCCAGTCCAGGAGGGCTCGGCTGTTCTCGATCGCGCATTGCGATTCTTCTATCCCGGGGCCCAGCCGGTTGTTGGAACGCTGGACGAGTTGCGGGAAATCCTCGAAGTCCTAATCTCAAAATACGACATCCAATGTATCGTTCCGACGGCAAAAGCTCATCTCGAGACGTACCTCACCACACAGCCTGTCGCCGTATATGCCATCGCCTTCAATCACGAGTGGAAGGATGTGGCAATCAAGGCGGCACGCCAAGCATTATCAATTCCACTCAGAGTCGTCGATTCGGTCGCTCCTCCAGAGCTGGACCACATTCCTGCCTCTGCGTATCACAATCTCCTCCACTACCACACTCGCTGTTCTGTCAGCGCCAAGGTTGTCACGGTGGCACTGCGGTGGGTTACTGCACCCAATGACTACGTCTGGTTCAGCTGTCGCGCCTGTGAGGCGGCAAAGCTGGCCTGGTATCTCAGTGATGGTGCCCTCCATGACGTTCGGCTTTGGTTCAACGAATACCTCAAAAGTTTGGGAGACGTCCTGGACAAGACTCCGGGTATCGATCTCCACCGCCACCAGACAATGCTCGACGCACTCGCAAGTGCATCGAAATGCGCTACTTGTCGCAAGAATGCATTCAAACAACTGCCGGCGTTTATTTCTACTGTTTTGACAGCGAGAATCAAGGCTGTAGTGGACGAGGTACGTACGTTGGTGTCTCACTTCGGCCGGGTGCTGAATATCATGTTTGTTAGGTGGAGTTGAAGATTTAGCAACATGACAGGCCCTCGTCATGTGTGGTAGCGAATCAAATATTCGAGTCTTGGATTCATCAGGAATATTTGTTACCTGAGATGTGCCCTTGCCCGATATTAATGTAAGAGGGTGAGTGCCTTGAGTGGAGGCGCGCATGATGTGCGTTCGTCACTGCCTTCTTTCCGACACTTCTGGGGTGATACACCTAGGGTGCCTGGAGGATTGGAACCGTCCGGTCAGTATGCGAACGGCCACGGCGATATCTCAGATCGAACTCGATGTCCCGGAAATTTGACTTGCAGATTTACAATTGCATATCAGCGCTGTCCACAGCAATGGTGCCGATTCACGTGTCGACATCGAGCACAGACCACCCCCCTTCCGGCTACATATCTGCAGCTCACACCTCCTTTCATGAAAGCATGAAAGTAACTTTCGTGCTCAGCGGCCTCGTACCTGCGCATCGGAAGTTACTGGACTCTGGTTGCTGCCCAACCTTGGCCCAACTTTACGCCCAACTCACGCCTGATCCACTGTCGCCGAAAACTTATCAGGTTCGGGTTTGGAAATAATCTCGTAACACATTTTGGTGGTGCGATTAGGATGCAGTATATGAATGAAAGCGGAAATTGGGGTGAAAGATGAAGGCCGGAAAAGCAGTGCATGATATTTGATCGACAACGTGATGGACATCGCTACCATTTTCTTCTTTCTTCCTGCCCCGTTCCTCGATTTCGTCTAGCCTCGTCC
This sequence comes from Mycena leptocephala, assembly GCA_029378395.1. Taxonomy (NCBI): domain Eukaryota; kingdom Fungi; phylum Basidiomycota; class Agaricomycetes; order Agaricales; family Mycenaceae; genus Mycena; species Mycena leptocephala. The sequence continues at coordinate 55,294 of JARJLF010000371.1, read as the reverse complement.
TGTGTGTCCTCCTCCGTCGTTTCCGCGTAAATATATGTCACGCCTACCACCAGAACTGCTCAGCGTTATCTTCTCGTTTCTCGACAGCGGGGATCTCTGGGTTCTCGCTCAAGTTTCGAGGGTGTTCCAATGCTTAGCACTTTCCCATTATTTGCCAGCTATGACCTCTCCGCTCTCAGATCGATTCTGGGGCCGTCTCCCTCCCCGGAAAAGCGGCGTTTTTGTACCGAGGATTCACCGTATCCGTCCCATCCAGAAACTACAGTAACCATCCTCCCCGGAACCCTCCCAATCCGGTCTCTCAGCTCGATCTTAGGCGCTACACCACAGATTCCTGATGTCATGATATTTCCTTGCACTCGCGGATTGAAAACCCGCGAGGTGGCGGGTGTGATAGCACCTCTATGCCGTGCCATAGACCCTGTGATAACCGTGCGAACGGGCGAACGCGACGGCCTTGTGAGCGTATCGCCACCTCACCTACGTCCCCGATCTCATTGAGGTCTCCACGACATTGTGAAGCCTTTCTCAGCCCCGTACTTCGTATTGAATACTCTTACTGGCCGCAGCCACATCCTCGGCGTATTTGGATGGTGCCTTTTCCAGCTCGGTCTTTCAGTTCCCCTTTGTTTGGGCTTTTGTGCCTCCCTAATCTCTGCATCTGTATGGCTTGGTTGTACCATCGTGCGACTGGGCCGCCATGGAACCTGACTAGCATCGCAGGTGACCTGGAATGGACTGTAGGCTCGATGCATATCCAGGCCATCTCTGTCCCCGACGGCAGTCGGTTCACACTGTCGACATTCCGAATGAGTGTTACTCCTGTAAGGCGACTATCCATCCAGCGCCGCTCATTCCTGCGGCTCTCCCCCTAGGTACCACAAGGATTCTTCACTGCTTTCCATCTAGCAGACACGTTGGAGCACTTGAAGAGCGAGGAGGACTCTGATGTGAGTCTCGTCCCGCTGCTGGAATTTATCCACCGACATCCGTCCATCCATGAACTAACCCTTGCGTGCGGTGCGCTTCTCTCCGCGTCACTCGTGCCGAGCGCTGGCCTGCAAAGCGATCCCGCAAACATCACGATCCTCTCGAGTCTCCGCCCCGGCATCATATTTCCCATACACCTTGCCCTCCTTGCCCGCCGTCGGACAATTAACGATCACCTTTGATGCCCATCTCCGCTTCAGCGCATACGCCGGCGCGCTGGCTGCGATCGGGCTCAGTGCAAGCCATCGCCGGCCCATCGGTCTTGTGTAAGCGTCTTATAGCTTCCGTCACATGGTTTTCAACAGCCCACACGATTGTTTGTCGCCCAAAATTATGCAAGTCATCGATGGGCATTGCCACCAAAAACAAAAACAAAAAAATAGGCTAAATGATGTTATGCTGTATCTGATGACGGACCGCAGCCGCCTGCAGAAAAACATTTCCATCGGCTAAAACGGCTTTGATGGCCAGATGAATGACCAAGTGGCGATGCAACACGTGCAACCAACGGTCTCATGCAAACAGTGTACCAAACATGATTGTAGGAGGCCGGCAAGCGGCGGGTCACAAATAGACTTGGAATTTTTTCTTCAGAAACAAATCAGTGACTTCCCACTTGTCACAACCTAGGAAAATCTTCCAAATTCACAGGCATGGCTCAATGTTCGCTCGGTTGACGCTTGCGCGCTGACCAGTTTCATTGAGCCCAGTTATGGCGGAAAGCGGCGGGTCACAAACATGAGTAGAGTTTTTTTCTCTTCTTTTTTTTTGTTTTTGTTTTTGTAGATCTACTCGATCTAAGATTCGTTGAACTTATTGGCCAATTCAAGCACTCAACTGCAATCTAACTAAGAACTCTAAAACACAGCTCACATTGATGGTTACAAGACAGTTAGAATATTTCCGTGTAGTAAAGGGTGGACCGAGATCAAAAAAACAAAAACAAAAAAGGTGGTCCGAGAATGGCCCGGGGCTGATGGAGCAACGTCAGCACTATGAGCAAATCTGGTCACGTTTTTTTTGTGGCGACATTTTTGCTACCCTAAGCACAAAAGAAATAATGTTCTATTTGTGAAAAGCACGTCGGAAACGATGCACCCTGCTGGGGTGGGTATCGCTGTGGTGACACCTTTCGAGGTCGCAGTCTGCGAACTTGGTTCGGGAGTGAGTGTTGGGCAGAACAAGAAATATGGGGGCCGCGTACCTTCCTCCAGCGCTGCTCAGGACGCCAGCGGCGGCAGATCCTACACCAGTCTCGTTCCACGATGTACCGGCACATTGGTCAATGCCTGCGTAAGGGTGGAAGGGGAGGAATTCGGGTACGTGGTATGCTTCAACATCCAGATTCGGTTTTATGTTCGACAATTGACTATTTTGGGAGAATCCTGGAAGAAGCTGTAAAGGGGTCTGATCAGACTCGATCGGACAAATTGGGAGGTAAGTCAAGAGGTAGCAGATTGTTGAATCGCACACACCCACCAACATACCATAGTAAAGGGACCCTCCTCCCCCGAATGCCTTCAGATTTCTGGTGGCTGACCATTTCTGCTGACAGAGGGTTCAAAACGTGACTTATTACAGCTGCTGATCAGTGTGCGAGATCCAACGATCTGCTACCTCTTGAGGTAAGTAGGTAGGTAGACACACCCTAGACAGGAGTCCGCGCCATTCTCGTCACTTCGTTACTTCGCTTAGCGCTGCGAAAGTTCGTAACCTTGATGGGAATTCGTGAAAGTTCGTGAGTTTGATGGCTTTCTGTGAAAGTTCGTGAGTTGGTATTCCAACCTTCTCAAACGGCGACTCCTCGGCACATCACAGAGTGATGTGCATCAACAGTTTGCCGAAGTTTGCCGGTTAGGTTCCGGTTAGCTGGTTAGGGGTTGGAGGTTAGAGGTTGGGTTAGGGGGTTACGGTTAGAGGTTAGAGGTTAGTGGTTAGAGGTTAGAGGTTAGGGTTAGAGGTTAGTGTTAGGCCAGGGTATCAATATAAAAAAACGGGGGAGAAGGAAATGATGGCCAGATTGATGTGTCTGATTTGTGTGGTTTGTTCACCTCACGAACTTTCCTGGGAATTCACAAAACTGATGAAGTTTCAGAGGTTGCCATCAAAGTGACGAACTTTCGCGAGTTTAAGCGAAGAAACGAAGTGACGAGGGTGACTACTAACTACCCCCTAGACAGTCTAGTCTCCATTGGGTGATCAAAGATGATTTATGCCCCATTTGGCAATTAATGGTCCTTAATTAGAAAGTCTTCAAATGACAGACCTTTCCCACGCGATTATGAACAGCTTGACTACATTTCACCATCGGTGTCGGTTTGCGGAATTCAGAAATAGCATAATATTTACGCACCCGTTTCACGGAAATATCTTCTGGAACTTAATTGCTTTACGGCATCGCTACGCCATTCTGTTGTTGACGCTGGATGTATCATCTCGACATGCCTCGTCGTCCATGGTCTTACGCCTGGCGTCGGCGATCAAACGTATCCTGTACATGAGATAGGGGCATTCCTCAATTATTTGCCTTGGGTTGGGGGACGAGTGCTGGGCTACTCTTGTCATCTCTGAGACGACATGATAACTTTCCTATTTGATGGTGTAAATATAAAGCCTGTATTATGCCTGGATACTTCCTCAAACTGGCGTTCCTAAGCGGGACCGTGCCGTGTAATACTACCTACCTACCTACCTACCGACTCCTACGCGAACTGCCGGATGGAACAGTCTGAGCCGGAATTCCAAGTGTTTCAGCTAGGACGAGATTTCCCCGAACAACGGCAGTGTTACTTTTGGGACTGCCAGATTTCTGAGCAGGACTTCCGACTCTAACTGATCCAGCCAAGATGGTATTACTCTTCAACAGCTTTCTGCATGCCTCATGTTGACTGTGACGGCTTGGCAATGGCCATGTTCTGTACTCTTCCATGTGTACTCGTTTGGAGAGAATTTACAGGTCCTGAGTATGGCTCATTGCCAACCCAAACCATAATCCTTTGATCGTCCTCGATGTTGGAAGGTTTGAGATGTGGAGCGAAGCGTGGCCATGTCTCGTTCCCATTCCGTGTGCTGTTGCTTCCGATTGGAATCGAACCCCGATGTTTAATTTTTGCGCCTCTTCGCTGCCGTAAACGGCGATCACTGAAGGTCACCAGTACTAGTCCAAACACGACCACACACGTTATGCGTCTTACGCCCACCACCAACCCACCACGTCGTGCGATTCGCGCCGCTGCTCGTCCCGTTCGCCTGCCGTATCTTGTGCTCCCGCCAGCTCGTTCCCAGATGTCGTTGCACTAACTCTTCTCCTCCGCAGCCTCCTTCATCCGCTATCCATTTATTATACTCAGAGTTTAATCTCGCACACAGTATCCTTCCCTTTCACCCCCATTTCACTCACCATGTACTCTGTATTTAGAGGAACACTCAAATGCGATCCCGCATCTCTAGATTCAGCTTTCCTCGTCGCGCTTTCGTCGCGGCCCTCGTCGTTGCTGAGCGGTGATTGTGCCGCTGGCGCCTTCTCAAATGGCGCCAAACCGTTGTCACTCGGCTGCAGCTTCTAAGTTCTGTAACAAACACTCACTCCGTGTGGATCGCGTAGACTGAAGGTGAGCTAACCCCGCAAGAGCCTTCCGCGTTCACACCGTGGGAGTAAATGAAGTAGAGCATTCGAGAAAACCAACCAACATCGTCTCTACAGTCTGTCCTAATACCACACCGGGAATATCCGAATTCCGGCCAAGCTTAAATTAATAACGGTTACCGACAGTTTCGGATTGTGAATGGGCCAACCCGAAATCTGACCCGGATATTCCCATATCGGCCCACCCGATATCCACTGATTTACCCGATATAGTAGATCGATGGGATCCGGATCGGCCGATATGAAGGCTGTGGCTCTCATTTCGCCCCCACCCGATTCACAACCCGAAAGTTTCGGTAACCGTTATTAATTTAAATTGGCCCGGAATTTGGATAGTCCCGGTGTGAATACTGGGGTACCACCAAGGGGGGTTCGGCTTTCGACAATCGGATATAGGGTCGAAAAGTTTTTTTCGACCTTCCCTGGACCCACCCTCTCTCCTTCCATAAAGGGAAGAGGTTTCCCACCCCTGGCAGCGGACGGTCATGTGGATCCTCACCGCCACTACCCCAATTTGGCCACAAAATTCACGATGTTTTTGCACATCGTCGAGGGCATCATTCCAGTGTTATTCAACTGTTCTGTGGGTGTTACTGCATTAAATTCAACTTTTTCTCAGTCTTATATGGCCCACATTAGATCTAAAAAACTAAACTGAGCACTCAGCTCCGTACAAGCCCCCGTTTGCGCTCCCAACGGTGAACTTAAGCCTTTGGAAGCTTTTAAAGGCCCAGAAAGGTGTTCTGGAGCCTCTTTTCCTTCCCTACTAACATAGGGGTAGAAGTTTTTTTTCGGCCCTCCTGGGGACGTTGCCGTAGGCAGACTGGTTGTTCTCGGAAGCTGTCATTGGTCTGCGCGTGGAGTTCAAAATTTTTCCTTCTCTGCTGTTCCGAGCTCAATTTCAGTTATTTCTCAAAGTTCTCAAGGGATCGGGCCTTTATAATCCAAATATCTTGAAAACTGCTTCTTTAGATTTTTTTCTAACGCTGCCGTGCGCGAGCACGCAAAACCTCATTTATAGGGCAATGCACAGCCACAATGATGCCGACCATCGGCACCGGCCAAAATTTCAAACTCCACGCGCAGACCAATGACAGCTTCCGAGAACAACCAGTCTGCCTACGGCAACGTGCTTGCACGAAGATTTTGCCGTCTCTGGGCAGACTGGTGACGAGTCTAGCCATATCCTACTGCAGCTGTCTCCTCGATCTCCTCGACGTGTAATCCCGTGCGGGGCGGAAGTACAGCTGAGAAGCTCGTCAGGCCCGCTAGCGGCATTTTAGTCTGTACGGATATTTGTGCACACAAGACTGCATCGTCGTCGTTGACAATCACTGTCTCTGCCTGCCAGAACAATGTGAATCTGAGTGAATGGCATGTGTAATTTTTGTTCCCACTTTCGCAGTGATATTTTTAAACCAACTGCGGCCATCTGGCAGATGACAACATTCTCCACCAATTACTTCGCGCATGATGCGCCGCCGATTGAATGAGTGCTATATTCGATTTTTACGTTGAACGGTCCAAATTTATTCATCAAGTCTCACCGATGTCCATCTCTCTTTGTGAAACAGATTCCAACTGCCACCTACTTCTCATTTATCCTGGTAGATGTCAGGTGTGCTGCTCCCCTCTCCCTTTCGCCTTCCGCGACCTATCTCTTCGTCCCTCAGCTGCCACAGCGCAATGCGCATATTGTGCAATTCGTACGCGTGATTTCGCATTGATGTGACTGCATACCACTGACTATCGGTCAGGTACAAGTCTCCGCGACGTGGGGTACCCACTGGCGAGAGCTTTTGCAATAGTTAAACGCGTCGCGGGGTGGTCGGCTTATGTCATGATTAGACGGTTTGATCGTCTCGTCACTCACTGGCACGTTCACCGTCTCCGCCACTCTTTTCGTCTTCAAGCCTCCCACATCTCCCACGTCGTGCCCTCGTTCTCCCCCCCACCGCCTTGCTTTTGTTGCCTTCACCATGACGGCGAGCAGCACTGGTTACATTCTAATCAATACGCTCACTGATGTTCAACTTAATAGCTCAACTCTGCGCCTGCTGATTCCTCGATCTCATCGGGCGACAAGTCCCAGAACTCTAAGATCGATGGAGGGGGAAATAGTCAGTCAGTCCCAAGCACCAATGGCACCGCTGAACTGAATTGCAGCCGGGCCATCGAGCCCAACGGACCAGCAGCAATTGGTTATGGACGCGGATTCTGGACTGGCCACCAACGCGGATGACGCCACCGCCTCCCCAAGTGTCGCCCATGGAGGTGTCGGTGAAATGCCATCCATCAAGCCAGAGACCACCCTCAAGGCCCGGCCTATTCGCGCCTCCCCGCTCACTCACGCTCCCAGCTGTGCCGCGAGCCTCGACGCTTCTTCCATTCCCATGGGACAAAACGCGCCCACTGCTCCGCCGCTCATTTCCGCCCATTCTTCCCGCGCCCCTCCCAACCGGGATGCACCTCGCCCTTCATCCGGACTCGCACTACGCTCGATCCCCACACCTCCAGAGTCATTATCTGTCGACGAAGGCCAGCCTGGGCTGCCGGCGGAAGCCGGCAATCCTACCGTGAGCAGGATGAACAATTGGGCTGAGCCCGCCGCACCTGATATTGCGAACGGTGCCCGCGAGCGTTTCTCTGTTGCGGTGAAGTGGGTGAACTCCGGGATGGAAGATGATGCCGCCACCCTCGTCGAAACGATGCTGCATCAGGGTTGGCTTTCTCTGGACCGACTACTGAAGCTCATGCAGCCCCAGCTCGTCGCAGAGCAGCCCCTCGTCTCGCGGGCTCTCCCTCAGCATTTGCTGAACTCGTCAACCCTAAATACGACCCCCACCCTTTGGTCACATATCAACTGCACTGCTGAGATGCCCACTGGCCCATGGACTGGGACTTTTCTGTTCCACCCGAGAACTCGGCCACGACGTCAGCGTCTAACGCCTACTTTGACTCAGACCTCCCGCCTTCATCTTCATCCTATCCTACTCCGTTCTTTCTGACTGCCACTCCCATGACGGCGGTCTCTCCTGTGTTGCTTCCCAGTGCATACTATTCACCGGGACACGATGCTCAGTTTCGGCGGTCTCACCTGCGTTGCTCCCCGACCCGTACTGTTCTCAGGGACACGATGATCAGCTTCAGATGTTCACGGTGGTAGCAGATACCAACCCGTCGTTGGGGACCCGAGGCCTCTCTAGGTTGGGGGGGTCCTTCGGAAAGTTCCATTCTAGAGAGTATGGCAGTACCCAGCGGTGAGGCCGGCGCCGCGACCGCTAGATGGCGCCTGGCTCTCGCCATCGGATCCAGCCCGAAGCGCGTCTCCCCTCTCGGGCGTCCGGGATCGTCTGCCCATATGGCGTCGAAAAGGGAAGCTTCAAAGCAAAACTGGAAGTCAGGAAACTGCTCTCGTTGCCCGGCCACCCAATCACCCCTATGGCGGCGGGATCCAGAAACGAAGAAGCAGCAGCTGTGCAACGCCTGCGGGCAAAAGGCACGCGCCGAACAAAAAAAGCGAGAACAAGAGCATAATGCGTGCGTGGCTGGCTTTTCGTGGAGGATACGTCGCTAACATGGGCACCTGGACAGACCCGTCGGGGAGGAAGCTGCAGCAACATCGCTCGCTGGAAGTGAGGTGCGTGGCTCCTCTTGTGGCCAATACGCCACTAAGATGTACCCAGGAACAGAGCCGCCGGGCAAAGCGTACCGCCGCCCGGGGGAGTCGCAGAGAGGGACCGTATAGGGAGCGGAGGGCGGCGTAGAGAGATATGAAGAATCCGTTAACGGCGCAAGCCTAAGTAACCACACAAATAAATAAGCAGCGAATGATTTAGACCGCGGCCGGTCTGTCTATGAAGCAAAGCTGTCGATAGACAGACCGGTCGATCGGAGTTTAAAATCGGTTAACGCGCCAATTTGGCTGCGCGAAAAACTTCTCCGAGACGAAACCGGGGCTGTGCATGATCTCTGTCCTTAACGAAATTTTCTGGTCTTTCGTTCGAAGCCCCTTCCCAAAGCGGCTGAACTTCTTTGAGATATCCCCCTCAAGGCACCAGACTTTGGGGTCAACTGCTGAGTCAGAAATAGAAAACTCAGCCTGGGGTACTTGCACGAAATTTTTTTTCACTGTCGAACTTCCAGACCTGTCTTGTGGCAAACAGCATTGACGGAATGGAATAGTATTTAGAAGTCTATTTCACATATATATAACTCCCGTCTCTTGTTTGCGGTGTCGCTACTAAGTAGATGACCCACTCTCTTATTGACACCCCACATATGTAATAAGTGCTGTATAGTGCTGTACACGGTACATGTGTACGGTGATACCCGTTCCTCCTTGGGTTCGATTCCAATCAGAGAGAAGATCACGTCAAAGGCTTGTCGCCCGGCTGCGGTTCAACAAGCGCTTGGTCCGATCGTCCCTGCGACGTCTATTCTCGTGCGACGCGGAAGAGTGCGGTTGACAGCTCCTTTAACGCGCTAGCGGCATTTCACTGATTGCAGTCCTGACCCCAGATATTCATCCACCCAAGACAGTAGCATCCCAACAGTCACTTGGATCTCCGTCTCTCACTGTCAGCCGCGCGCGCGCAGCATTTAGACAGGATGCGCACGAGCCGCATGCGGCTTTTGGCTCTTGTGCAAGCCGCAGCGGATTTCGTGTTTATTTTGAGTTAAACACCATCATTACATCTCCAAACTTCTATTCGACACCTGAAACACTTAAATCTTTGTTGGAGTAAAAGCGGGGAGGGCGAGATTAGATGTAGAGGTAGTGTAAGATTGCAATAGCACTGTTGGTGAAAAGGCTGCTTTAGAGCAATCAGATGCTCTAGCAGGATTGTACTGCCAGCTTATATACTACAAAATATGTATCTAGAATATTCTACGTGTATCTACTTGAACTGTCTGTATTACTAATATTATCGGTCAGATGCCCGAAGGCCGAGCTGCATTATTAATTCCCAACAATCTTCAGTACTGTAGAATTCGTCTGCAAGGAGAGCTCGGGAAACCCGTTTTTTCCACGGCATCGCTCAAGCCGCTGAATTGTTGGTTCCTCTAATACACTGTTGGTACTCTACCCGGACAGCGTCAATATACAATGATCTGCTATACACTTGTTTTACATGTATTCTAGTGAGAGACACGTCTGTTTTGGGTGTGGCTTTGCACAATGTCCAGAAGCCGCATGAAGCCGCATGGGGCCCATGCGGCTTTTGCGCATCCTGTCTATTGAACATGATGCATCACCGAACGAACAACCGATTTCGTCGGCTGTGACATTACACAGTCCAAATTTATTCATTATCACCGATGTCCATCTCTCCTTGGTTCAGGAAACTAATTCCAGCCGCCACCATCCTCTCATTTATTCAGGTAGATGTCGAGCGCTGTTGCTCCCCATCCCCATCCTCGACCTAGTTCTTCATTCACGGCTGCCACAGCGAGATGTGCATGGTGTGCATCTCGTGTGTGATTTCGCACTGACCTGGATACCCCTGACTACCAGGCGTACAAGTCTCCGCGACGGGGGGACTCGCTGGCGACACCTTCGCTTTTGCCATGGTGGAGCACGCCGGGGGATGCTAGTTATGATTAGACGGTTTGATCGTCTTGGACGAGTTCGGAAGTGCGTCTATGATTATCTCCGTCTCGTCTCGTTGCTCACATGCACCGTCTGCGCCATCTCTAGCCGTCTTCAAGCGTCCCACATTGTGCCCTCGTTCTCGCCCCCGCCGCCTTGCTTTTTTCTGTCTACACCATGACGGTGAATAGCACCGCTCACCTTCCCCTCAATACACTCACCGATGTTCAAATTATTAGTTCAACTCTGCGCCTGCGGATTCCTCGATCTCATCGATCGGCAAGTCTCAGAACTCTGAAATCGATGGCGGAGGAAATGGTCAGTCTGTTCCGCCCACCAACGGCGCCGCTGAACTGAATTGCAGCTGGTACATTGAGCACAATGCACCGGCGGCAAATCGATATGGACGCGGACCCCTCACGGGCCAGCAACACGAATGACGCCACCGCTTCCCCAAGTGTCGGCGGAACAGCCATCCTGCCCAGAGACCCGCACGCCGCACCTCGTATTTCGAACGCTGAAGCCGTCGCATTTGTTGGAACGATGCTGCATCACGGTTATATTTTTCCGAGCCAACTAGTTGAGCTCATCCGGATCCACCTCGCCACGCAGCCGCCCGTCTTGCGGACCTTCCCCCAGAGCTCCCCAAACTCATCGACCGTTTCTGCAATCCCCACCCACTGGTCAGATATCGGCTCGAGTGCGGGGATGCCCACTGACAACATGGACTGGCACCTTTACCTCAATTCAGGGGTCCCGGCTTCATCTTCATCCTATCTCTCCTCCAACCATGCAGCGACCCCGGCATTTCCTCCTAGCGCATCTGGTGCGCCCCCAACGTTCTTAATCCCCGCCTCTACCGTAACCGCGGCAGCGGTCTCTCCCGCGTCTATCCCCAGCCTGTATTGTGGCCTGGGGCACGACGGCCAGCTACAGAAATACACGGCGATGGCTGACACCAACCCATCGCCATGGGCCCAGAACCTCTCCAAGTCGAGTGTGTCCTCTAGTCAATCCTATTCTACCAGGCATAGACAGTACCCAGCGGTGCAGGTCGGCGTCGCGAATGCGCTGAATCCCTGGAGGCCGGCCCCGTCGACACCATTGGATCCCAGCTCCGCAAGTGCCTCGGGATCGCAGATATCATCTGCACCTATGGCGTCAGAAAGGGAACCTTTGAAGACGAACCGGAAGCCAAGAAGCTGCTCCGAGTGCAAGGCCACCCAAACACCCCTATGGCGGCGGGATCCAGAAACCAACGAACGCCTGTGTAACGCCTGCGGGCAAAGGGCACGCACACTACAAAAAAATAAACAAAAACGAGGACAAAAATCACATAATGCGTGCGTGGCTCGCTTTCCGTGGGATACATTGTTAACATGGGCACCCCGGCAGCCCTGTCGGGGAGGAAGCTGGAGCAACATCGTTGGTCGGCAGTGAGGTCCGTATATCCTCTTGTAGCCAACCCACTACTGACATGTAAACAGAGTGTACCGGTAAGCGGCAGAAGCGCAGAGAGGGACCTTATTAGGCGCGGAGGAGGGACCGTGATGGACCATGCTACGGACCAAGCCGGCCCAGGCTAAAATTATGTTGTCAGCGACTAACAGGTTTGTTGTCTCCCAAATCGTCTGATACAATCTCTAATTGCATGTATAGGAGCTGGTGCATTAGCGCCCTCCCTCTGATTTGGCTCTATAAGGTCAGAAGACTCCGAAGGAATTGATGAAGTTATTGTGGAATTATACAAGTAGTCAGGTAGATAGTAGTCTCTCGTAGACAGATCCTTCAACAAAATGATCCTCGTACCTCGCATGTTGAAGGTAGATAGGTAGCATCACACGGCATGGTCCCACGCCGGTTTGAGAAAGTATCCTAGTCGCCTGAGCCAGTTTGTCCTGTGGAACATGAGTTTAGCCAAATTCCCCTTACTTTGACGTGCCAAATAGCTGTACTTATTGAGAGCAGCAGTCTAAATGGGTGCGAAAATGAAAACGTTTTGTTTAGGGACGTTTTGTTTACTTACAATGCACAAACAAAAGAAAAACGAAACGGCGGTGAAACGGTCGTTGGGAAAGGCTTGAGCATTGAATTCTGAACATAAACTGGAAATAAATCGCCCCTCACTTGATTGAAGTTGGCGGAATGTTAGAAATTGTTGCCGTGCATGATGGCGCACGGCCATCTCCGTGAGACACTGCATTCCGCCATGATTTCCGTCCTCATATCATCAGTGGGAGAGCTCTCGATTATGGGAGCTGGAAGGAGCCGAGCCCTATAATTGTTAGTCCGTAGTTTACCGCGCCACCATGTATTCGTACCCGACCTTATTATATAATCATCGGAGTTTGAATATGTTCCCACGGCCATTCAACGCTTCCAGCATTACCCTCAGCGAAGTTTAAGAGGCAAAGTGTTTTATAATGGCATTCTGAAGTAATTTGATACCGTAGAATATATGTTCTGCTGCCTTTTCTATCCTAAATCACTTCCCCGCCATTTCGGATGTCGGTCCGGTGCCGGCCCATCAAATTTCGGCATTGTCGTTCCTCTAGTCTGGCGCCGAGCCTTGGCTGAAGAAGTTGTTATTAGTGGGTTACTACACGTCTATAGGCAAGAAATTTGGCGAAATACGCGTTGAGTAATGCATTTCAAGAACCGAAAATTTGGTGATTATATAATAAGGCCGGGTACCGATCACGGATCAAGGGGAATCGACGAGAGCTTTCGGGAATTGGTGAAACCGGCATCAAAAGTGGCCGGCGGTTAACCGCCGGCCTTGTTTATGTCATGTCGGAGTTTTAATTCACCAAGCCCCTAAGGCACATACTCGCATTAGTTTCGAGTTACTAACCTCACAGCACACTCTTTGCCATCCCTCCCCCAACCCTTACAAGACTCAAGTAACTCCCTGTAATTAATAAAGTACCACATGGCCGAGGGCCCGCGCGCACCACTGTATAATGTGAGGTTACAATGCCTCTGAGGCACTTTGCAGCAGTGGCGGGAAAGATGTGCGATGAGCGCCGATAGCAACAGTGTTTTGACTGCGCTGCACTCGTGTCCGCCCCAGCGTGCTCACCAAGAGCTGTGCTGTATGCAGGCGAGCGGCGGGAGAGCTGGGCGTGGCGGTATCTATCCTGCAGTGCGCCGCGCATGCAAGGGAAAAATCGAGACTAAGCGGGACGTTGAAATCCTTCACTGATGTGTGTTCACGGCAAACAGGTGTGTCGGTCGACAATAGCAATGTATTTCCGCACGGCGGGTAAGTGGCGGGCGAGCGTGTCATCAGCTGTCAAAAACTAATTCAAGCTCCGATTAGATGCCGCTGGTGATGCCGCCGGTGACTTTGCCGGTTTCGCCAATTCCCGAATTTCCTGGAATCGACAGACTACGACAATGCGCAGGTACGAGCACTTTTTTGTTGTAGCGTCTGTTTATAAGAGACTATATAATTGTTACAGCGTCTGTCTACTGACACCCCAGTGTACAGGTGATCAGCCCTGTGAATCATCACCCGACTCCCGTTCTGGATCTATATCAGACTTACTAGGCACGAGTAAGTGTACTGATACTAGAGCGTCTGTCAAGAGAGACTAGCGCGCATTGCCAACGGTGGAGATACATGGCGGGTCCTTCTGCCTCGGTCACAGCTCCAAACGACGAAGGCACTCGCTCACGGCTCGTAAGTTCCCTCAATCTTCTTCGGTCTCAGGGTTCGGCCCGACAGACGCGTATCTCACTCACAGCGCCGGCTTGGCGCCGGTTATATTAACTCTGTGTTCGAACGACGCCCTATTGCCACCATAAGAATAACCGCTGCTGTATCCTTATAAAAAGATTCTTTCTGTAGCCGCTGCATGTCCCACCGCGTCTCACGCCTCGCCCTCACGACCATGGGCACTGAGCCTCCTCAGGTTCTGCAACTCCCACCCGAATCCGGCCGGCCACCTATCAACGAGAGTATACCGCCGTATTTGCGGTTCGTGGGTCGCACATTGTTTTTCTCGCTAATCCTGGCCTAGGGACTCGAGTGCATTATTTACAAACTCGCACCACTTCGTCGTTTCTGGCGGATATTTCACGAACATTATCCACCAAGCGCCTTCCGTTCCTCACAGTATGGTATCAAACCAGCTCCGGGCATACACTGACCCAAACCCTAAGATTTTCGAGCCATTGCAGCAGGAGATCTCATTTTGAAGGAGGCACGACCGGAGCGCAGTAGCGCTGTCAGCCTCCGCCAAGGTCAAAGCGCAGCTGTGCGGCGAATGTACTCTGCCGCGGTCCACGGCAGCCTGTCTACAATGACCGTTGCCGTGTTTGACGGCGAGAATGCAGAAGAGGTACAAAAAAAGATCCTTGAATCATTATGTCCTCTGATCGCTCGCCAGAGATGGATGGAGGCTATCTCAATATATTCATATCTGCGGTCTGACGCTCGCCTTTTTCACACCGCATATCAATTGAATATTCCTCTCGTCAGCCACCCGAACGTATTACAACTTTTTGGAACAACAACATCCACTGATTACTACACGGCCATCTTCCATGACGGTTCGTACATCAATTCTCCGGCTTAGTCGCTGCAACAGTACCCCAGACCTGGTTTCAGCCCACAAACTGCTTCTGGAGAGCTCCGAGTCCGCCTTATGGAAATTTTACTTCCAGCATTTTCTTGTGCGTATTCGCACCTGAACCTCATGAAATGGCGATGTAATGACGGGACCCTTCTAGCGCGATGGGTTCCGCGTCGGTTCCTTTGGTTTAGGATCAGGTTTGTCGGAATAACCAATGTTTTAGGACGCCGCTTCGTACATCTCTTCTGCATTGGGAGGGCGATGGGTGGTAACCTCACTCTTCAGCTCATTATCCGGAGTCTGAATCCCAACAGAGCTCAGAAGAGTGTACAATATGGATCCGCGCATCGACCGGGAAAATATGCGTGGAGCTTACACCAGGATGCCAAGTGCTCTCCCGCCAGTATTACATTGAACGTCGGGTGTACCAGCATGAGGATATGTTCAATGATTCGGTCAAGCTTCGAGTTGCCGATATGATCACTTCAACTTCCTTTCTGCAATACTTTGGTGCCTTTTGTGAGGATCAGCCAACCACAACGTTGTCGGAACTGCCAGCATCTGCGTCGCTAGGTTCAATCCTGGACCTCGGCCCCTCAGGTACATCCCCTGGTACTGTGATTGCATCCATTCCCGCGCAGGCAGCGCAAAGGTGGCGATACCAGCATTGGTATTATGGAGCTGAGGAGGAAATCGAGTATGCCCTTTTCTCCGTCACGCACCCCTCATCATGCTGATTTGACTGCATAGTTGGACTTGGGATGAAATTTTGAACCACTCTGTTGTCGATGATCAATGGGCATGGTATGTAACTATCCAAATTTTGAGTGATCAAATGACCGACTCCCCCAGCATCAACTCCGGAAGCGTCGCGGAGACGTACTACTACAATGGAGATCTCGAACCAGAGGGTATGCGTTCCTGGCTCGCTCAGGCCAACCACGTTTTCAACCAATCGAACATCAGCGACAGTCTGGAGAGATTTGGTGAGTCACTGGAAAGCATCAACTCAGCATACCTCTAACACATACCACAGGGCTTGTTGTCAGGATCACCATTACCTTGATGCTCGAGGGAAACATCACAGGCCTGCTTCCCGGTTTCCTCTTCCTCTATTGTCCCTCTCCACGTCACTCTACCCCGGCAAAATCCCAGGATTCCAGCTCCATTGCATATTGGTCACTCGACCGCACCGGTCGATGGCGTTTGAGCCCCGAGGATGCACGGTCTCTAGGATTCCCAGCGATCAAAGCCGATGTCGGGGTTCATGTCAAATCTTGGGACAGCACCGTCTACTTGTTCCTCCGCCAATTCCACGAGGGCAAAGGATTCGATCCTGACAGCGAAGACGTTGCCAGGCATCTGGGACTTGCGCCTGTTTCTTTATCCGTGGCTCCACTTAAAATTGGTGCGTAAGCTCAGGGTCGTCTTTTATCAAGGTGATGCTGACGTTGAATCGAACAGTGCAGCTCCCAGCGATCGATGAAACTTGGTATGGAGACTCGGCGGACTGCGGAAGAACCCGAGCCACGAAAAATGCCGGTGTAACTCATCTCCGTTCCCCAGTGTGTGAAGACACGCACGTCGAAGGGACTGAATTTGGAGAGGTGTCCGCGATGCTTCCACGAGGCATGGGCTTCGTCATGTCACTGAAATACGGCCTCATCGCTGCCTCTGCATTACTCGCGGTCTTTTACTACCTTTGGGGGTAGATGGCAGCACTCACTAATATTGCCGCGAGTGTGGATTGGGAGTTCATTTTTCGCAGTTTCATGCTTCCGTCGCCTTTGCACCCATCCACAAATATCTCATATTTCAAGCAGATCCCCCGAATCACTGTGTACTACCTGTTTGCCCATCACCTGGATATAACTTTTTTTTTCGCAACCACGTTCCCTCGCTACTCTGTTGTCGCATACTTATTTCAATGCGCCCCCTTTGAATTTGAATCAAGGATTAGGTTTGATATGCTCCACCTCGGCACCATTCATCCTCCCGCTGCCAAACTCGGCCCGTTTCGTCCTCCTATTTTACTTTTGCTAATGCACTGCCCAGTACTCTGCGGATTCTTCGAATGTCCCTGAAAGCAGTTTCCCACAGAATGTAATGTTCCATTTTCCACCCTATTTTCGTGGATTAGAATCCGACCCCGTGTATCAGAGATCAATTTCCATCCACGGATCTGGACGCACCACCGTGTTATTTTCGACTTTGCCGATCAGGCATTCAACTTCCGCTCAATAGATGCGTTGCTCTTTGACGCCCGTCCCTTCTCCACCAGCCCCATCATCTTCTCATTCTCAATGCCATCCCCGCGTCCGGTATGCTGAAGTGCTGGCCATAATATATAAATATGATACGAAAACAGATTAAATTTTGAATATATGTACTCGCAGTTGGCCTGTGCTACGGCCGCCGCGTGACATCTCTATTCTCTCTCTCTATAAAATTACGGGTGTCTGTCTGAAGCCTTTCAAAATCTACCTTTGGATTTTCCAATCTGCAAGTTTGGAGGCGCCCGTCAAGCGCCCACCGCTGCCTTCGGAATTGCCCTACTTCATTACGTTTTAGTGCCATCCATGCTGTCTTCTTATTAGAAGTCCTAAAGAGGACGTCACAGTAACTTCTTTAACCGAAGTGCTGGGATGCGAAGCGGCCCAGTGCGCTCTTGTTTTATTAATATCTGGTTAGTGAGCAAAGAAGTCAGGTGGAGAATGAGAAGGATTCTAAGTTGGTTGCAAAAACTCTAAGTCAAAAATGTTAATTAGTGCCTAGTGTATTCCTGGGCAGTGGCTGCTGTGTATTGGTTGCATTGTGTAGGGTTATCCTGTTATGCCTCGTATTTTCTTGGTTTGGTGGAGGTCACTGGTTCAAGTCCCCCAGCTGGCATTTTTTCCCTTTAAAAAGGTATGAACACTGTTTTTGTTCGGTTTAAACAGAACGTGAACAGTCTTCAGATTAAACAGAACAGAACCTCTGCACCTAATCACCCATTGCCCTGCTGGTCCCTTACTGTGCCCCACAGGTGATTAATCAATCAATGATTAAACCTGTTCCCCCGTCGAGACACTGATTGTTTAATCAAACTTCATATAGATTCTTCCCTTCTTGACGTCAAATCCACTCTGTGCAGTTTAATTTTACACTTGGAAGCGCCATATGGCTGAACAGCTGACCACCACACATGTCATGATTCAGCATGCCTCCAACCTTTTCTCGCTCAGTTCAAACGTTAAATCCTGGACACCCCAGGTTATTGAAGCGACCAAGACTGGGCAAATATCTAAGCATATTTGCAACCAGGGACAAGAAGACACATGCGGAATAACCAACCAGGGCTATTCATATTCTTTATTGGAGATTGGGTTATCACTGAGGGTTCTTCACGACCCCCCTTGATGATCAAGACTTGGAATAACCAACCAGGGGTTATTCAATATGTCTTCACACCAAACCGAAACGACGATCGGGACATCCTGATCGCCCATTACCACGATCAAACACCTAGGAGCATTTGGTATTTCATGGGGAGTCAACCATCAGTTTCAGAGAATACACCATATAAACTTGGTAGAATCTACATGTACCTTAGATTCTACCTTGTCTAATATCATGTCTACTTTGACCTGACAATGGTGCAGTGCTTTTTCACCACAACCATGAACAAAGCTTGTACAGATATCATCTTCTCCTCGAGTTCGGTGACTAGGCAGTTACTTTACCACCTCACAAGAGTCCCGCGACATCCTGCCTCAATGGCTACAGCCAAACTTCCCCTCCATTGTTGGGTTGTTCAGTGCTGCCCTCTCGTTGTCCGTCACGATCACTCATAACCAGATTATTCGACTATCGTCCTGGCCGGGCTATTCACTGTCCCGACAACGCCAGGTCGACCCAGGGTTGTCTTGACAGCGCAGCCCTTCTTGACAGAATGCTGTTCATCGCAGCAGCTGTGGCATATGGCGCAGCCTAAAGATTATGATCAAGCCGGCAGGCCATGTAGTCTCCCTGCGAGATATAAGGAGGTAGAATTTCCTATCCGTCGGACTGGCAACATTCACCCACTGCCTCCGTTGCGCCCGCAACACTCAACCCTACCTGTCCTGAGACTGGAATTGCAATCATTCTTTCTGGGATTCACGGTGACCTCAACGCTTTTGTCTCCAAGTTCTGTGCATCGCTCTCTATTCTCGGTGACATCAAGACTGCTCTTGATTCTCCCACCGGCGCCGTGGTAATTGGCATGGATCTCGTGGCCAAAGATTCTCACCTCTCGCCGATGCTAGTCTGATTTATTTCGTGGGGTCTCTTGGTTCCCGATCGCCAGGAATCTCAGTTTCTTTTTGAAGGTCTGCCTACCATGGATATTTTCAGATGTTCTAACTCGATACCAGGATATTTCTTGGTTCTATACAATCACTGAACACTCCAGATTTCCCATTTTCCGCGCACCATAATTCCGCGTGAGACTTGAGTTGGTTCCATTGGAACGTTGCCTGAGCCCTACTTCTGATTGCTTATTCATTCATTACAGCTAATTGCAGTACCGAAGGCGCGGATCGGAAATCTGCTGTTTTGGGACATTTTCAAAGAATTCCCTGTATCTCAATGAGTTCTACACCGATTCCCTTGAAACCTAGATAGAAATACTCGGCTAATTCGTGCGCAATTAGTGATAGAAGGGAAGTTGCAAAAATATTCCATATTTGGCGAGCTGGGTTTGAGGGGTCATTTTTGGGGTCAATTCAATCTGCCGGTATCTAGGCATGTTGAAATGCCCTAGATTTTTATGAGAGATGGCTTCTATCAATATTGAAAGGTGTGATAGAGTCAGAATGTTCAATATCTTACTTTATCGTGCTTGTAATGGCCTCGAGCCAACGGTAATATACTGCAACCAGCAAACAATGTGATATTTGAACCCAACTGCAAACTCCTTCAAAATCTGACTCTATCGCGCCTTTCAATATTGATAGAAGCCATCTCTCATAAAAATCTAGGGCATTTCAACATGCCTAGATACCGGCAGATTGAATTGACCCCAAAAATGACCCCTCAAACCCAGCTCGCCAAATATGGAATATTTTTGCAACTTCCTTTCAACCACTAATTGCGCACGAATTAGCCGAGTATTTCTATCTAGGTTTCAAGGGAATCGGTGTAGAACTCACTGAGATACCGGGAATTCTTTGAAAATGTCCCAAAACAGCAGATTTCCGATCCGCGCCTTCGGTACTGCAATTAGCTGTAACTGTTTGTCTACCCGACTGTACTACCGTGTTGTAATTGTGTCAAGCAACTCCTTTATCATTTGCCGAACATCCCGAAGCGAAGCGGAGGCACATCTTGTCGTATATGATCCAGGCTGATAGATGTAGATTTTCGCTTTGTTCTAGGATGTAACTTCTGTATTAGTTTTATTGAACATCCATGGGAGAAGAGTACTCGAACATGAGATCAATTTCTATGTCAAGGACAGACTCAATTTCAACGGTTCCTGTTTGGATATGTGTTAGGAATTTGGCCCCATTATATCTTCGGCTTTTTTGAATTGGATGCAGGCAAATGTTCCACGCAACGCCACAAACACAACATCTAATAGCCTGAAGTTTGGATCCAAGAGGCAATTGGAACAGTGTGGGAACTCCGACTCCCACAAGCCGGTCGGAGTTACAATATCGAAATCGGAGTTGGAATATCGAAAGCCGAGATGCCGTGCGAACTCCGAACTCCTGTGTGTAGCTTCAACTCCGAACCCGTACGCAGCGCGAGCTGATGCGTATCACCGGTTATACTGTCAACACTTTCTGACTTCAGTTAATGAGTAGATGCGTTGCCATTGAGCTTTCGTATGAGTTATAGTGATCGGGAAACCTTGAAATAACCTTGGATAGCTTTCTACCACACATCCTCGGTTTTTCCAGGTAAACATGGCTCGTCCACGCTGGTTCTTTAGTATGATTTGATCGGCAAATAAGATTAATACAACTCAAGAAATCTTACTAAATAATTTTTGGCATCATCCTGGTCTTGATTCTGGTCAAGATGTAAGGTGGAACGGCCAAGACAAAGACGATCAAACATCTCGATTGCAAGACAAAAGATGCCTCCGCCAAGACAAAGACGGTCCTGAAAGATGTAAGATCCCCAAGACGACCCCGGCCACTGCCGGGTTACGTGCAGCGACTGCAGTTGGCACACCTCCCATCAAACTCGACGACGGGAAGGTTCTGTATGTTTTTCGAGGCATCTTTAGGCGCCTGCTGAGGTTAGCACTGAGAATTCGTGGACAGATGGAAAATCGGCTTGCCTTGCAGCGGCTTCCGCAGGGTCTTTTTGGCTGCATTTTGAAGCTGGTTCGGTGAAAGTGGCATAAGAAAGGAATGTTTTGCTTACGACGAGAATTTCTTTACTGTGAGCCGTGGGGCAGTTCGTGTACGAAACCCAGACCCAAATCCAGTGAATACACATTGCACTATGATCCGGCAATCAGGAACAGATGGTAAAGAGCTGTTTGAGAGAACTCGGTACGCACGCTATTCAGGTATTCGACCTTCTGAGGAATTGTGGCGCAAGTGTGTTAATGGGGGATTGTCGGCCATTGTCGTACCTTTTTATGCGCTGCGCCAGGCGGTCTGAGACGAGACGAGACGAGATACAGACCAGACGTCTGACCAGGAATTGTGGCTTAGATTATTCAGCGAGCGTCAGTTGATCGGGGACGAGGGAGACAAGACGTGACGAGATTGTGACTGGAATTTCATGAGGTCCTCCTGGTGCGACGATTCTACTTTGCCTCTCTGAGACAGGGAGGAAACCCGACCAAATTTAGAGTTCGATGCGATTGAATTCTCCCAGCAGATGGATGAGCTGGCAGAATTTCAGCGGAGATGTACACCGTTCTGAATCGTAGGTGGCGCTGTGACTCCGAGAAAACGACCATACCAGACGAAATATAGACCGAGGTTTCATCAAATCCTCGCCGTAGACGACGGCTCTATAAGATGAGTGGAGTATCACATTTATTGCCGGTCCAATCGCCCGCTCCGTCTCCGAGACAGAGACCAAACCGGGCGAGTTGGAAACCGCACTTTGACCAAGTTCAAGCCACCTCATTAGGAGCAGCGTGGTGTTGAACAGACCGTATTGCGTACCCGGAACCACTATGTCACCTTTTGGAAGTCTTCAAAACCTGGCCATTTGTGGATCCTTGGACCAAAGTACCATCTGGGATGTTGATGCGCGATGTGTCTTGGCGTGGATTGGCCATTCCCTGCCTCAGGAAGACAATGTCCCGTTTTACGTTGTGGCGCTTCTTGCGGAATCTTACCTGCATCATTGGCCTATTATTGGACCGGGATGACGGCGGACCCTACCTCTGGCCTCTAAATGGATTCCACTGGCCTTTTGGACCGACTCAACGTACTTACCAGGGCAGGCGCGATGCTGGTCAGCCTTAGCGACGGACAACATTCGATGCGCTGGCGTTTTGGTGCGCACGGACCATCCGGCCCAATTCCGTGATTTCCGACTATCTCCGGATGGAATTGGCTTGGCGATTCACTAGCGGCAGCGCTCAGACAAGGCCATGCTCCGGACTCCAACCTTTACACTTAGCCCACGGATACCACCGGAGCGACCGGCCACCTTGGATTCAATCATGGCCATCTTCGGGAGGATTTCGACCCTGGAGTCCGCTGGAGCCTGCTGCTTTTTTCTTGTTGTTTTTGAACCTTTGGACTCGCGGATACCAATTGAGCGGTTGGCCATCATGGAACCTGGACAGACTTGCCTGACGGAGCGATTAGCCCACGGATACCACCGGAGCGATTGGCCACCTTGGACTCCATCATGGCCACCATCGAGACTCGAAGGATTTCCACCAGCTGAAGGCAGCTGTTTTTGTTGTGTTTGTGCTTCCGGGTCGTCGGTTGATGGACAACTCGCCCAAAAATCCGTGGGTCTGTTTCTTCGGAGACAGGTGGTTTGCATGCATCTGCAAAGGGAAGACGTACGACAGCCTTCAGTGGACTGGTGGACACTGGGGATTTATACCTGGGAGGGGGGAACCCCTTTCGTACACTTGCGCACTCCGCTCGTGGTCAGGTCCCACAGGGTTTTAACTAGAGGTCCCGCCATTCAAACGGCCGGCCAGTCTGCAGTTTGCCAGCGTCTTGTGCGATCGAACCCCTGGAATGATGTTGTGCTCGGTTGGCATCTTGTAGAATTCTGTGAGGATAACCACCCGCTACAGTACTACTTGTATGTCTTCCGTAAACTCGTTGTTCAGCCTGTGGACCACGCGAGTATAATAAATCCCCCCCCCCATACTCAGCGCGAGTGCAGATTTGCAGACAGTTACTTTGATTTGCTTTCCCCGGAACCTTCATGAGGGGTTGCATGGCTAGTTGATTCCGAAACATACACCTGCACCGTGTGCTTGCCTTCATTTCTGCATGCTACCTGAATTGTGACCTTGATCGGTGCTGTACATTCCCGAATGGTGAGAGGGAATTGACATTGCCATGAAATCGGGTACAGAGAGGTCTTCCCGAAGTTTTAAGGGACATGATTAGTGTGAAACTGTGACAACGCTGCCCCATGATCCCAGGAAGTTAGCTTTAGGCCTTAGTTCACGAGATTGAATTGAGTAGCCGTTTAGGGGCTCGCGACAGGGTGAGGACCCAGACGATTTTCTTCATTCCAAGTTCTCTGGAGGCATCGGGGAAGCTCATGGAAAATGAAGAACCCTTTTATATACCAACTCCGCATATTTACTACATTTGAAGTGAGGAATGAGAATGGAAGTTTGACTCGTTGCGGATTCCCCAAAGTCCAGCGTGTCAATCGTGCCTCGCCTGCTTCAAAGGTACTTGCATCATCATCTCCCCTCCGCGCTTCTGAGGCGGATTACTCGGGCTCGTCGACATTGTTACGGTGTGTTCACTGCAACGTGCATGTTAAATTAGCGCGTTGGCAAACTGCGGATACTCGTTAGCCCTTGCCCTCTCCCACATGATTGCTTGGAGCGATCGCGGCTTTCTGTGCCTTCACTGATGTTGCCCGCATGCGTTACACAGATAATCACGACTTTTTGGCTGCGTCCGCCACTGAGTTGTGTGATCTACCGCGCAGTGGAAGCACCGGCGCTTCCGCGTGTCGGCGGCATCTACCACGGTGATGGTGTGCGTCTGAGATGCTGGCTGCTGGTGTCCGGGAGAATGGCATAGTTCGGGGTCGAAAGACGGCTCGGGTGAATGGAAGGGAGTCTCGGGAGCAGGAACAATTGGTGATGACACGGGGACGATTCTAGATGCGTCAGAGGGGGGAACAGGGCTCGCTGCATCATTTGAGCGGCGGGAGGAGGATAACAGCTGCACGGCTGAGTCAATTATCATACGCAAGGTAATTGGTAGAGAAGGTCATCATCTGCGAGACGCGCAGTTGTCATTCTGGAAGCTGGAACAAAAAGTACACATGCCATGCATGCACTCAGAATCCCACTCTTCTGACAGGCAGCGAGACAGCGATTGTCAACGAGGCTGATACAGTCTTGTGTGGATATCCAGAGTCCAGACTAAATTTGGTAATCATCGGTGTGCGTGCATCATGCCATCATGCACGGGAGCAATTTCTAATTTGGGACAACATCCCGCCAACTTCAGCCAAGTAAGGGAGGTTATGTTCAGAATTCAGTGCTCAAGCCCTGCAAGGAGCTTGATTTTCCAACAACCGTTTAACCGCCGTTTCATTTTCATTTGTTTGTGTACACCGCAAATAAAACGTCCTCAAACAAATGAAAACATAAACAGAAGTCTTTTTTCTTTTTTCCTTTTCGCACTCATTTGGAGTTCCGCTCTCAATACTGTTACTTGGCCCCTCAAGCTTAGGTGACTTTGGCTGGAAACTCATGTTCCACAGGAGAAATATGGCAAACTGGCTCTGGCGACTAGGGTACGTAAAAAAGCCTGTATTACACCAGGATACTTTCTCTGAGGAAGTATCCTGGTGTAATACAGACTTTTTCCAGGAAAACATCTGGCCAAATTTGAGGCTTGATTCAGCTCCATAACACTCAAATTTGCCTTTATGACAACAAAAAACCTGCAGCACATTGTATTTGCATCATCTCGGTAAAATAAAATGCTATCCGCAGTATTCCTTTCAATCCATGGTTCACCAGGCAGGTGGGACCTTACAGTGGATTATGCGGACTGTGGGCATTATAAGGCCTTACCAGGTGCCCCAACTTTTGGTGATGACTACTCAACATTATTTGGACGGAATACTCTTTTCGCCCGTTGATACCCTAGAAGTGGAAGGGGACAGCTATGTGGTTACGGGGGAGTCAGCATGCAATTGAACAGGACGATCAGCACATTGGAATACTGTACGGAAAGATGATGAGTGTGCCACAGACATCTCCGTTTCTTCATCCGGAGAAGCTGTGACGTTATTCCGGAGCAGCGCACCAGTAGAGCTGAGGACGAATATAAATCGACGCAAGTAATAAATTTCGGCTGTCAGGAAACCAATTTATTTGTGTTGGATCCTCACCAATTGAATATACTGGTTTATTGCAGAAATTTTCTGGGATGATCGAAACATCGGTAAATTCTCTATGTTGACCAAAGAGAGTAAACTCCGAACACATCGAAGAGTGCAGAAATGAGGGCCCTAGGAGAGATCGTCACAGTCAACATGAGGCGCAACGTTGTGCTAGAGAAGCCTTATCTTACCTCGCTCAGTGGATTCGGAAGCCTGCCCAGACACCCAATCCGGATATTTCGCGCAGGAGCTATTAGGTTCGTGGCATGTCGTCTCGGAAATGACAAGATTAGCCCTGCCGTTGTCCGGGAAAAATCCCCTCCCGGCTCGATCACTCGGAAGTCCAGTTCAGACAGCCAATCCGGCAGTTCGCGGGGGAGCCGGATATAGGAAAGTTATCGTGTCGTCTCGGAGATGAGAAGAGTAGGCCTGCATTCGTTCCCCAGGCCAAGGTAAATATTTGAGGAATGCCCCAATTTTATACATTACAACTTGTGAGCCCCGACGCCTGCGATGGACAGTGAGGCGTCTAGTAGCGACACCGTAACGCAATTACCACAACTGAACATACATATGTCACACAGGCGCAAATATTCTGCTATTTCTGAATTCGAAAGTTTGGTATCTCACCTGGAGATTATTAAACCGTTTCAGAGAATCTCAGCTTCTGTCATTGGATAAGTCTAATCGGTAACCCCTTGTCAATGTATGTGGGGTTGCTGGATCGAAAATTTCTCTTTAGCAACCCATCAGATTTGGACTTACAAATCTGGAGCTCAATTCGGGTGTTAATGCAGCCACCTTTCGGCCCGGCTTCCCCAGGCATGCCCAAGTTTCGCACATCTTAATTACACGCGTTTGAGAGTAAGAAATGGAATTAACATGTTAATCACGGCGTGAGAAAGCTGCTGTCATTTATTTTAAACGCGGACTCATTACAATTGCCAAATGGGGAATAGATCATCTTTCGAGATTTTGCCCGATGGAGATTAGACCATCTTATGACACCTACCTACCTCCGAATCGAACATTGAGTAAACTGGCAGTTCCAATTGTGGGACCGTGTCAGTATAATATATTCTGTGCCTCCTCCGAACATATAAACCGAATCCGGATGCGTTCAAACATTCGACCAGAACATCCCCACCCGAATTCCGCTCCTTCCACCCTTGCCCAGCCGTTACGCAGGCATCGACCAATGTGCCGGTACATCGTGGAACGAGACTGGTGCAGGATCTGCCACCGCTGGCGTCCTGAACAGCGCTGGAGGAAGGTACGCGGCCGCCATATTTCTTATTCTGCGCAATACTCACTGCTCAACCCAGTTCGCAGACTGCAACCTCGAAAGGTGTCGCCACAGCGACACCCACCCCAGGCGGGTACATCGTTTCCGACAGGCTGTGTTGGGTACGCACGCTGTTTGCATGAGACCGTTCATTGCACATGTTGATTTCGTTACTATTCCCGCAGGGTCCTTCATCAGAAGTCACCGCCACTTGATCGTTCATCTGGCCATTAAAGCTGCTTTAACCGATGGAACTTTTTTCATGCAGGTGGCTGCGGTCTCTGCATCCCCGTCATCACATCCAGCATAACATTACTTAGCCTTTTTTTTCGTAGCAATACCTATGGATGATTTAGCATAATTTTGGGTGGCATGGTACATAATTCGTGCAAAAAATTGAAACCGTTGCATCTATGGTGATGTCCGACGGCATACTATGGAAGGCCGGAGCACCGGGCCTTCAAGCGATCGGTAGGTGATGACCTTTGAATTTGCCGAGCTCCGGTTGAGCCCTTGCACTGCAACAGTCGGAGGCTCAGAGTTCTTTAAAAGTGAAGCACACAAATTTCAGGAAACTAGCAGAGATGAAACAGGAGAATAGCTGCGAGGGAATTATTCTTGTGTATGTAAAGTATTCTACTGCTATTTCTACGGGTGGTTATGTTGGGACCTTGAAAGTTTCTACTAGGCTATATCGAGCCTATAAAAACAGTGTCAGGTACCTAAACTGCGCCCAGGCTCAAAAAGTGGATAAGGGCCAAAGTTGGACTAAAAGGAGATCGAGAGAGAATTTTGATGGAGGAGGGGGATCCTGAGTCGATGGGGCTTGAATCGGAAGCTAAAGGCGCCATAAATAATAAATGTGACATTGTTATGCCCAATGGTTCTGGTGTTCCCGTTTATCTCGCTCAATTTTTCGTTTTCCTAGCGAAGGTTTTTGTGGTAGACACATATACTGATAGACTATGGCTACACAAAATATTTAGGAGATATGGGCAGAGTAAGATATGGAGAATAAGTTCCCGAACCGTCGAAGTTTGTGATGTTTTGAAAGCTGATCATATAACGTATTCACTCCTTACCACCATGACCACCAACGAAAGAGACGCCCGACAAACGGCGAGCACAGCTCAATGTTGAGGTGAACTCAGTGGGGTCTGGCTCTGAGAGCAGCACAGCTGCGAATACACTCTGGCCGGCCACGACGCCGCATACGTCGACTTCATGAAATATTGCCTCAATAATACAATGATATGCGAAAAACGACTACAGGCCGCCAGACCGGAGTTGCATGACGCGAGACCCACAGTGCCAATGCGCATCTGAGTCCTCTCCCAGCTCAATACAACGAGTTTGGAGATCCCGATAGTCGTTCGGAATATCTCGGACAGTGGGCAGCCATGTCTCGGGCTCCCTTTGAAATGTTGGGGCTATCCCCTGAACCGGGTGCTTGAGATACATTAGAGAGGGGCGGTAGGTCGGCCCGGAAGGGCCCGAACTACGACGGCGTCTCCAAATAGAGAAATGGAGAAATGCCGATTCTGTGAGCTCTCGCCAACCGCTAACTATTACTTCTCATGCAACACGCGGGCAAATGCTTACCAAGTATTTGTGGGATCTGGTTTTACACCCGGAATACTGTTCACTTGTTAAATGTCTTCGCAAGACCCAATGCCAGCATAGCGTCCATAACGAGGAATGCCAGCAACGCATATGTTCTGTTACAACCACCAAATTGGTTAAGTATCTGCTGGTTTGCGAAGGCCAGCAGTTGTACACGGCTCGCGTTGAATGCTACGTCATATTCGGATATGAAGCTCTCTGGAGACCAACGCGGACTGGATATACTCCTGAAATACTGTCCACCACTTCGGCTCCGGGGACTCAGTCCGCACTCAATGCTTGCTGTCCATTTATGGAAACCTGTCAAATGCCCGTGCCAAGTACGGGGCTATTGGACCAGGACCGGTGTTTATCGGTTGATAGGTTGAATCAGGAGTTCGGACAAAATTTGTAATTTGTCCGAATGAGGTCAGGTCAAAGTTCGGACAAATTTGAGGGTGGCAACAGCGAGGTCAGATCCAAAATTCGGACAATGGCAGTCACTTTGGGAAGGTCAGATCACATTCGGACAAAACACGGGGCCTCTGATCCACTTCCGCATCTGGTCGCACTTGGACACTGCTTTGTTTTGGACAATGCAATCCCTCATGAAGGTTCCGGGGAAGGCAAATCAAAGTAACTGTCTGCAAATCTGCACTCGCGCTGAGTATGCAATACGGTCTGTTCAACACCACGCTGCTCCTAATGAGGTGGCTTGAACTTGGTCAAAGTGCGGTTTCCAACTCGCCCGGTTTGGTCTCTGTCTCGGAGACGGAGCGGGCGATTGGACCGGCAATAAATGTGATACTCCACTCATCTTATAGAGCCGTCGTCTACGGCGAGGATTTGATGAAACCTCGGTCTATATTTCGTCTGGTATGGTCGTTTTCTCGGAGTCACAGCGCCACCTACGATTCAGAACGGTGTACATCTCCGCTGAAATTCTGCCAGCTCATCCATCTGCTGGGAGAATTCAATCGCATCGAACTCTAAATTTGGTCGGGTTTCCTCCCTGTCTCAGAGAGGCAAAGTAGAATCGTCGCACCAGGAGGACCTCATGAAATTCCAGTCACAATCTCGTCACGTCTTGTCTCCCTCGTCCCCGATCAACTGACGCTCGCTGAATAATCTAAGCCACAATTCCTGGTCAGACGTCTGGTCTGTATCTCGTCTCGTCTCGTCTCAGACCGCCTGGCGCAGCGCATAAAAAGGTACGACAATGGCCGACAATCCCCCATTAACACACTTGCGCCACAATTCCTCAGAAGGTCGAATACCTGAATAGCGTGCGTACCGAGTTCTCTCAAACAGCTCTTTACCATCTGTTCCTGATTGCCGGATCATAGTGCAATGTGTATTCACTGGATTTGGGTCTGGGTTTCGTACACGAACTGCCCCACGGCTCACAGTAAAGAAATTCTCGTCGTAAGCAAAACATTCCTTTCTTATGCCACTTTCACCGAACCAGCTTCAAAATGCAGCCAAAAAGACCCTGCGGAAGCCGCTGCAAGGCAAGCCGATTTTCCATCTGTCCACGAATTCTCAGTGCTAACCTCAGCAGGCGCCTAAAGATGCCTCGAAAAACATACAGAACCTTCCCGTCGTCGAGTTTGATGGGAGGTGTGCCAACTGCAGTCGCTGCACGTAACCCGGCAGTGGCCGGGGTCGTCTTGGGGATCTTACATCTTTCAGGACCGTCTTTGTCTTGGCGGAGGCATCTTTTGTCTTGCAATCGAGATGTTTGATCGTCTTTGTCTTGGCCGTTCCACCTTACATCTTGACCAGAATCAAGACCAGGATGATGCCAAAAATTATTTAGTAAGATTTCTTGAGTTGTATTAATCTTATTTGCCGATCAAATCATACTAAAGAACCAGCGTGGACGAGCCATGTTTACCTGGAAAAACCGAGGATGTGTGGTAGAAAGCTATCCAAGGTTATTTCAAGGTTTCCCGATCACTATAACTCATACGAAAGCTCAATGGCAACGCATCTACTCATTAACTGAAGTCAGAAAGTGTTGACAGTATAACCGGTGATACGCATCAGCTCGCGCTGCGTACGGGTTCGGAGTTGAAGCTACACACAGGAGTTCGGAGTTCGCACGGCATCTCGGCTTTCGATATTCCAACTCCGATTTCGATATTGTAACTCCGACCGGCTTGTGGGAGTCGGAGTTCCCACACTGTTCCAATTGCCTCTTGGATCCAAACTTCAGGCTATTAGATGTTGTGTTTGTGGCGTTGCGTGGAACATTTGCCTGCATCCAATTCAAAAAAGCCGAAGATATAATGGGGCCAAATTCCTAACACATATCCAAACAGGAACCGTTGAAATTGAGTCTGTCCTTGACATAGAAATTGATCTCATGTTCGAGTACTCTTCTCCCATGGATGTTCAATAAAACTAATACAGAAGTTACATCCTAGAACAAAGCGAAAATCTACATCTATCAGCCTGGATCATATACGACAAGATGTGCCTCCGCTTCGCTTCGGGATGTTCGGCAAATGATAAAGGAGTTGCTTGACACAATTACAACACGGTAGTACAGTCGGGTAGACAAACAGTTAATGAATGAATAAGCAATCAGATGTAGGGCTCAGGCAACGTTCCAATGGAACCAACTCAAGTCTCACGCGGAATTATGGTGCGCGGAAAATGGGAAATCTGGAGTGTTCAGTGATTGTATAGAACCAAGAAATATCCTGGTATCGAGTTAGAACATCTGAAAATATCCATGGTAGGCAGACCTTCAAAAAGAAACTGAGATTCCTGGCGATCGGGAACCAAGAGACCCCACGAAATAAATCAGACTAGCATCGGCGAGAGGTGAGAATCTTTGGCCACGAGATCCATGCCGATTACCACGGCGCCGGTGGGAGAATCAAGAGTAGTCTTGATGTCACCGAGAATAGAGAGCGATGCACAGAACTTGGAGACAAAAGCGTTGAGGTCACCGTGAATCCCAGAAAGAATGATTGCAATTCCAGTCTCAGGACAGGTAGGGTTGAGTGTTGCGGGTGCAACGGAGGCAGTGGGTGAATGTTGCCAGTCCGACGGATAGGAAATTCTACCTCCTTATATCTCGCAGGGAGACTACATGGCCTGCCGGCTTGATCATAATCTTTAGGCTGCGCCGTATGCCACAGCTGCTGCGATGAACAGCATTCTGTCAAGACAGGCTGCGCGGTGGTCAGCTGGTCAGCCATCTGGCGCTTCCGAGTGTAAAATTAAACTGCACAGGGTGGATTTGACGCCAAGAAGGGAGGACGAGGTGAAAGCCAAAAGAAAAGGGATAGGCTACAGTGGTGCTCTAAAAAAGCGCCGAGCCCCGTTTGAGCTCACTTCGTGGTCGAATCCCTTACCATGCCTACTTCAATGTCCCGAAATAAAAATATTTGGCGCATTTTGAAAAGTCGACGATGTGAACTTGCTCGCTATCGAAAAATGGTTATCACTCCATGAAATTACTTGAAAAAAGAAGTATACTCACATTTTAGTCCACTTGTTTTGATACTCCTTTGACTGCAGACCCTCTGCGGATGAGCGGCAGATTGTCTGCAGACGAGTGGCGGATCATCCGCCGACCGAATATCAGCTTGACCAAAAGTAATAGTTTCGATCAGCTCCAGCTGAAATGTAACCCGAAATCTATGATTTCAGTTACACTGGAATGTGTTATAAAAGCTGGAATTTCAGTACCCATTTCAGCGCACCTGAAATACTAGGTTTCGGATGCACCTTTTTTTTGTACCGAAATGGTAAGTTTCGGTTTACAATTTTGGTGCATTTGTTTTGCAATGTGACTCCTGGGATTTCAGTCTCATTTCAGCTTGTCCAAAACCCAGTTTTATTCTTGTAGCTTAGATTTTTTTTTTTTTTTTTTTTTGGTGGTACATTATGCAGGAGCAACTAACAATAGGTTAGCCCGCCTGTTTGTAAAGTGTGAAATGTTAATTCCGTAGAGAGTGGCTTCCACCACCCAGAGAAATGCCTTCTGCACGCCCGAAGGGCAGTGTGGGACTCCGCGTTACCCGATTCCTCGGCTGTTGTGTCGCCGGGACGGGGTCCTCGGTGGGAACGCGCGGCTACCCACTAAAACTCTGGGTTCACGCAACCAATCGGTCGGCAAACTCTGTTCATTGTCCAAGGTGTTGGACCAGGTCTCAAGGACCAGTTTGGGGGCCAGCGCGGGGAGTTTGCCTTTGCGCGGCCGGTTCGCTAGTACTTTATCCATTTGTAGTCGTTGATTCACAGCAAATCTAAATTTGTTCATGATTTCTTCTTCGGAGGCCGGTTCGCCGTCCCGATCGATGACGCGCTCATTTCGGAGTCTCCAGATTTGGTATGCGGACTCGGACATCAAGATCCGGTATAGCCGCTGCGCGCCACGTTTTATCTTGCCGCCGTCGTCTCGAAATTCTGCGAGGCCGCAGCCCAGGATGGTACCCAATGACACCTCGGGCCATATGGTTTCTTTCTCTAACCACAGGGTCTTGGCTGCTTTCCATATCAGCTCTTGCCCAGGGCTCTCGCACCCCACCATTATGTGCTCCAAGTCTTCCAGCACGTCACAGTCTTTGCATATTGCGCGGTCCCCGCATTCTGGTATGTGGGACCAGTATGACCCGATCTTATGCGCGTTATGCATACTTTTCCAGAGGAATTGTGCCGGTCGCGGAAGGAAGTCCTTCGAGAGGATAGAGTTCCATATATCGGCATTTGACACATGTCGGCCGAAGGATTCGTATACCGCGTCCCGGATAACCCCAAGCTTTTTATCGGTTGAAGCCCGGGGGGGTAATTTCTTAGTTTTTTCCTCCCTTATGCTGCGGTAGAAAAGTTTCTGCCGATTGTCTTGTAGGCTCAGACCGGGGAGCGCGGTTCCTGGCGGCAAGGTCAAGTCCCACACCCCAACTGCCGGGGTTCGCGCGGCCCGTTTCGCCTGCCTAGCCGCCTTCTTACATGCTGCTCTTGCCGGGGTACCGGGCTCGGCTACCTTGAAGAAAGTAGGCGCCTTCCGAGCCTTCAGCTCCGCGGCTACACACCGTAGTATGTCGCGATGTTGTACCCCC
The DNA here is from genome assembly GCA_029378395.1 of Mycena leptocephala. Lineage (NCBI taxonomy): Eukaryota > Fungi > Basidiomycota > Agaricomycetes > Agaricales > Mycenaceae > Mycena > Mycena leptocephala. Next base: position 21,972 of record JARJLF010000371.1, on the reverse strand, counting down.
ACCCAACCTTCGTGCTCCCAGCGTTGGAGCTTCTTATTCATGGCCTCTCGGATATATGGTTGGGCACTGAATAAGGTGAGCGCTGTGTCTTTGTGCACACTTCTTATCGCCGCTAATGCAGCAAAAAATTCAGCCACATATTGCGATTGCTCGTATGTTTCCGGGATGCGCTTCCCGTGCATTCGCTGTCCCCTGACTCCATAGAGAAGCCCGCAGCGGCTACTTTCTTCTTTCCTGGTGGTGCATGTACTACTCCCGCAATAAAAATGACCATTTTCTCCGGCCTAGGCACCGCGTGTGCTCTCCTTCGGATTTGTGGAGCGGGGCGCTCTTTTGGCTCGCCCGTTCGGTTTGTCATTGCGCGCAGTCCTTGCGAGAGACTTGTGATCGCTTTCGGAGGTACGAAAAGCTCGCTGTCATTGTCTCGTTCAACCGGCTCGGTTTCCTCTCTGTCATCTCCTGGCTTAGGGATCCATTTCGGATGGATCTGGCCTAAACGAGACGCTGCCTTTGCTGCGCATGCATTGGGGTTTTTGCACCGGCGGCTCGTGCGATCGTTGTCGCATTCGTCGCACGCGCATGTGGCCCTATTTGAGTGTAGGGGGTTCGCCAACCTTATCGCCATATCAAGACCATCTCCGACTGTCAGAGCGGCATGATTTGTCCTCATGCATCGGGCCTCCTTGCCATTATTCTCCTGTCGTTTGTCACCATCTTCTCCGGGATGGTGCCACAACGGCATTTCCCTAAGTAACTCCGTGGACGGGTTCGTTGTTTCAAAGCTTATACCGTACTTATTCACGCATTTAACCAGTGTCTTGTGCAGAGTGGGGGGATCCCTCTGGTTCACTGGGAAGCGTTGTACCATGAGGTTCGTTTTCGACTCATCATCCATGAAGCGGCTTTGACTACATGTTGCGCTAGGCGATGGTGTGCCAGGGAGGCCCAGTGGGCGCGTTTCTCGGGGTCTGTCTCCGAGAAGGATGCGGCCTTGACCATCAGGAGGGCCTCGTTTCGGGCCTCCAGGTCGAACAAACCTATGCCGCCTTGATCGCGGGGGGCCATCAACATCTCCTTGGAGATCATGGATGATTTGGAGTCGTTTATGAACTCCTTTTGCGCCTTTAGTATGTGTTTCGTCACCGCGGGTGGCATACCATTGACCTGAGCCAGGTATTGGGAGCGGGACCCAGCCACTATCTGGTCTATGTTCTTTCTCATTTTCAGTGTCGGGTTGAGGTTTGCCCACCTCGCGTAGTCGGAATCTATTTTTTCTAGGACGGGAGTCCATACGCCAAACGCGTCAACACCATTTCCAATGAAACTCCCGAGTATCCGGACTGTCTCTCCTTCCTTCGCAATGTGGACGTCTGCGGGGATGGGGACATCGGCCGGGTGGAGTTGTCTCGACTCTATGAAGCGTTCCCTAAATTCCGGGGCTCCAAATGGATAATTTCGGTTTTTACGACATTGAAGCGGGCTCCTGATGCAAGGCACCATCGGTCCAATATTTTCTGTAGGTCGTCAAAGCTGTCGTGTTCGCTTAAATACGCGGTGGTGTCGTCTGCAAAGAGTTGAACCACAGCTTTTTCTGCCACCCCTGGTATGGAGTATCCCCTTAGACCAGAGTTTCGTAGCATTGACGCGAGTGGCTCTATAGCCAGGTTAAAAAGCAAGCAGGATAAAGGATCTCCCTGGCGTACCCCTCTGATAACGCGGAAGGAGGAGCTGATCTCCCCGTTGATGATTACATGTGTGTCTGCGAATTTATACAGAGATTTCACGGTGTTGATAAACATGTCGGGGAGGCCATGCTTACTCAGTGTGTCCCACAGGTATTTGTGGATCGTTTTGTCATATGCTTTCTCTTGATCTAGGGCGACTATAACCCCGTTCTGCAAGTCTTCCTCCGCATATTCTATCACCTCCATTGCGAGGTAGATCGTGTCGCTGATTTTACGCCCCTTCATGAATCCGGTCTGGTCTTTGTGGATCAGGTAAGGGGCCACCCTGCTCAATTTATTCGTTAACGCTTTGGTGAATATTTTGTACTCTGAGTTCAGTACCGTGATTGGGCGATAATTCGCGATATCCGTCTTGTCTTTCTTCTTGAAGAGGGGGCACATCCAGCCCAGAGAAAATTCCGTGTTGTCCACCATCCCAAACTCTTCGATGTCGTTGAATACCCAGGTGAGTACCTTGACTATATTGCAGGTCCTTTTCTGAGGCGTGTTTCCCCCAGTCGCGGTATTTTCTTTATTAATGGCTTCTAGTCGACGCCAGAATTCCGTGGTGTAACCATTTATTCCGGCGGCTTTTCCTGGCGCCGCTTCCAGGAGGGCTTTCAGGACATCGTCCTCGGTGAGCTTTTCTGCCAATGGCTTCATGTCTGCTCCTATTCCGGGTGGAGGCACCGAATCTATAGCTTCCATCCTGGCTTCGTCTCGCAGTGATTTGGCGATATCCAGCCCATCGGATTGGAGGTCGTTGTGGTAGTCACGCGCGAGCTCGGCCATTTCGGACGAGCGACGGCTACCCTTCTCAGGCGTGATGTCCGTCCTACGAAGGTACGTTAGTGTATCCCGGGGTTTAGCCTCCTTCGCTATATTGACCGCGTACTTTGTGATGTGGTTCAGCTCCGTTACACCACGGACTCTTGTCTCCAGTCGTTTTCGTTCCCGCTGGCGGTCGACGAGGTCGTCAATTTTCTTTTCTATGGCCACCACCAGCTCCGCTATTTCAGCCTGAGATCTCCCTGTTTGTGGGTCGCTCTCATTCAGCGGTAGCGCAGCGGGCCTGGGGTTATCTATCCCTCTTCCTGGTGGGGGATCTGGTTCTGGAGAATGGGCTGGCGTGGGGCCGGGTGTTGGTGGAGGGGCGGGCCTGGGGCCATTCAGGAGCACCTCACGTTCGTCCTCCAAGCTCTTCTTTTTCTTCTGCGTCGCGCCTACCGCGGTTTTCGCTCTCTTTTTGGCGAATTCCAGGACAGAGTCTTTGAATGTCTTGAAGCGTGTTTGGGCATTCGTAGTCTCGGTACGGGTTATTACCATTGAGTCTTCTAATTTACATGCCTCTTCCATCGCATAGCTCATGAATTCCTTTTCATAAAGGAGGAATTGTGGCATTGCCCATCTGCCTTTTCCTATGTACGGAGATCCTGGAGCTGAAATTCTTACTGAGACCATTTTATGGTCTGTGAGGCTTCCGGAGAAGTCACTGATCTCCCAGTTGTGGCAGTTTTTCAGGAGGGTTGGAGAGACTAGAACCCGGTCTATGCGGGACATCGTCCCCCGGGTACTTATGTGAGTATATGCTTTGGTTTCAGGATTATTGTGACGAAACCCGTCTTTGAGTTCTAACAGGCGGACGAAGCGCAGATACGCGGCAACTACCGCTTCCGAATCTGCGTGGTGTGGCATTCTGTCTAATGCGTCTGTTACAAGGTTGAAGTCCCCTCCCACGGCGTCCGGCACTGGGAGGTCCTCGGTAAGCCACAGATCGCACATTTTATCCCAGTATTCAATTTTTGCCTCGTCTGATTCCGTAGGCGCGTAGCTCGCCAATATTGTCAATGTTCGTTTGCCGTGCCAGGGGATGACAGCGAGCATTGCTCTACCAGGTATGAGGTAGTGTATCTTCACCCCCTCTATGTTTGTGATCTCCCTATTCAGGACAATTGCAACTCCTTTCGTAGCTGGATTCTCGGGATATTCGTAGTTGTAGAGTTTTATTCGTTTATTCATGTAGCTGTTTCTATTTCTAAAGCCTGTGCAGCCGACATGTGAGTCTCCGTTACGATTAGAATACCAAGTTGCTTTGCACGCAGTATGCTATGGATTTCATGCCATTTGTGGCTTGCCTGCGACAGCGAGGTAGCTTTGATGCCATTATATTAACGGCGGCCAACTCATGGAGGCTCTTGTGTTCCGGCTAATGCACGGGTTTCCTACTTGTTGCTTCTCCCGTTTGTTGTTGAAGAAGCGGGCGCGTGGTCTTTGTCCTGGGGGCATCCCCTGGCGGCCGCGTCTTCGTGAGTTTGAGCTCCGTCCCGTGGAGGGGATCTGCTCCCGTTCGGGAGCGCTGGGCCAGCTGCGGTCCCACCGTTCGGTCCCCACTGTGTTGGTTACCCCTTGCCCGGCTGGTTCCTCGGGCGGGGATGGCAGGCTTGTGCCCCTGGTCGGCGTGCCCGGGTTTCCGTGCAACACCGCATCTGCCGCGGCGCGTACGGCATGCGTGATTGTGGTTCGTCGCTCTTCGCCAGTCGCCGCGTCAGCCAGAGTTACGATTGAGCTGCCGCGGGGGGGGTCTCGCTGAGAATAGCCGGGGCTAGGCCCCCGGTTGCCCCGGCTCCCGCTGGTTTCATTGTTTCTTCTCGTAGCCTGCGGCACTGACGAGGGGGATGCGCCGTCTCCCCTGAACCCTCCCGTGTTCCAGGAGGGTCTGTGGCGCTAATTCTGGTTGTGAGGTTGTATTGTCATATGAAGAGTTTTGTGGTAGAGCTCGCGAAGCTCGCGTTACATAGTGCAGTGGGAGCGCACACGGCACTTGAAGCTCTGGCGCTTGTACCAAAGTCAGAGAGCTCGTATTCAATGTTTCATGTGCGCATTAAGAGGGGCAAGGCATGTATTGTGCGAGAAAGTACAATGGGCAGTAATAGCAGTCGGTATCAGCATCTAGTGTATGTATAGGCGGGGCTTAGAAGAAATCATCACGCTGCGTCCCTTGCCTTTGGGATCTCCGCCTTCTTTCCTCCTCCACCCGGCGGGCCTTGGGCCGGGCCGCCGCGACCGCGTCCGTTTCTCCGCGGGAGTTGGAGGGCCAGCGTCGAGGTTGGCGGGGCGCATCATTCTTGGGCCTTGGCAGCGGCGGCACGGCTCGCGTCGAGGACCGCGGCGATGGTGGCGTGGGTCGGGCCGAGCCAGCCCGGGGTGTTGGGGAACGGGCAGAGCGGAGTCGGATGGTCGACGGATGGGCAGATGTGGCAGCGAAAGGGGCGCTGGAGGCGGGCTGTGCCGTGGAGGTGAGGACTTGTAGTTTGCCGAAGAGGCGCCGGAATTGGCCCCACTCCTCGCGGTCTGTGGTGGGTGGGTCGACGTGGAGGCGCCATGCGACGGTCCGGGTGTCTTGGACAAGAAGGTCGATGCCTTGGACGACGATAGATGCGAGGAGGATTTCCCAGGCCTCGTTGGCGGCGACGGGCCCGTAGGCAGAGCGGTGAGTATGCACGAACTCCCGGATTTCGCTGTTGTTCCGGAGCGCGGCGCGGATGAGGTCGCGCGCTGCGTTCGCGCCCGCGTCGGAGTTGGGGAGGGTGAAACCTGCGAACACGCCTACAAAGCCGGCGATGGGTATGTCGTAGGGGAGGGGGTAGAGGGTGATGGCGGTGGAGGAGAGGACGCGGTTGTCAAGGACCGCCTGCGTGAGCGGGCCGGGGAGATCGGCGAGGAGCCAAAGGGGGGAGCTTGTACCGTTAGCAGCGGTGGGCGGAGTGCTGAGAGTGAAACTGGTCGGATCCACGTTAATGAAATTGCCGATTGCGTCGCGGATACGGCCATGGGTTCTCATGACGGCCCCGTTGCCGCCACTGACAACCAGGAAAATCTTGGGGAAAGGGACACCTTCGTAGAGCAGGATGAGCTCGGGGGGTATGCCCTGGAGCAGCTGCAAGGGCTCATATACGATGCAGGCGAAGCCCCCAGCGGGGGTGGGGGTGTACGACCCGCGGGGTGGGAGGCCATCTGCTGTCAGCCACATGGGGGGTATGTTGCCTCCGACGGCAGGCTGGGCGGGTGCGGCCCTACATCGGCGTGTGAGGATCAGGTTATGGAAAAAGAAAAGGGGTTACGCACGGCGCTGCAACGGGCTCAACAATGGGGGCAGCGGCTTGGGCAAAGGTGAGCGCGGTGGGGGCCTCGGTGGTCTCGGGGTTGACAGTTGGAGCGGAGGCAGTGGCAGAGGCATCACCGGCGGTGTTCGCGCGCTGGCGTTTGGACGGGGAGCCGGGAGCTGCATCCGGGCGGCGCGACGATGACGACGAGGCGCCGGCGGTCGCGTCGTCATGTTCGACTTGTTGGCCGAGCGAGGCGGCGGTGGCACGCGCGATGTCGGCGGCGAGGAAGGGGTCGTCGGTGTCGCTGGTGTGGCCGGCAGGTTCGGCGGCGGCTGCAGGGTGTGTAAAGTTGAGTATATCTCGCAGAAAAAAAAAGCTCTCACCAGCTTCGGTAGCCTTGGCTTTTTCTTTGGCTTTCTTCGACTTCGCAGCCTTGGTGGCACGGGGCTTCGTCACCGTGGCGGGGCGGAAGCTTGCAGCGTGGGGAAGTCCTCCGGGGAGATCTCCACCACCGACGCAGGGGTGGAGGCGCGGGCGGTCTGGGCCGTAGGGGTGACATCGCGGGGGTCCGTGGGGGCGGGGTTGTCGTCGGTCTCCCATCCTAACGCGTCCGCAGTCTGAGAGGGAGCAGGCGTGGCGTTGTCGAAGTCTTCGTAATACATGTCGCTGTTCTCGGATGGGGTGGGGGAAGACGAGCGAGCGCTGCTGAAGCGTGTAATGGCCATTGGGGAGCAGGGAGGATTGGGAATGCAAGATCAGTTTATAGGCTCTAGTGCGTTGGGGATGAGGATCGCATACCTTCGCGTCTGTATTTAAAGTCTCCAGGACAAAGAGCCGGGGAAGCGCGGGCGATTCTGCCTCAAGGCTGCATAATGGAGTGGCGCGATTGTGCACTGCGCCGTCGGTGGGCCCGTTTAGGTGAAGAGTTTGGGGGGCGAGGCAAGAAAAAGGCCGAAGGGTCGCAAACGACAAAAGATGCCTGCACCGAAGATTCAGGTCTGCCGGCTACGGGCGTAAAGCGCAGGACTTACGTTCAAAGACACCTTTCTCGGTGGCCTGCACCTTGATAGACCGTCTTTGTGCGATGGGGCGGCGGGTACCCCCCTGGGGTGGGCGGCGTCGACGAGGGAGACGAGAAGAGGGAAGGGATGGGAAATGAGAAGATACGCGCAGTACACACGCGGCGTTTCGTTGACGTGCCGTGTGATGCCGCGTTGTACACGCGGCATTCGGGCGGTGATCGACGTCATAGACAGGAACGCTCGGGGTTATCGGCTCCCAAAAAGTGGACAAAGAGCACGTTTAGTGGCGAGTAGGGAGTGGCACGGGGAGAGTGCAGAGCGTGGAGCTCGTCGCGTCGCGCCAGCGTAGAGCGACGCAGTTGGCGGCAAAAAAGAAGGGGCGGCATTCTTGCGACGTATTTAGTACGGTGATTTGGTACCTGAACATCTCGATCTGGGCGGCGCAGCGCCCGACGTCTGTGGTAAGGCGTCTAGAGGAGTGAGCGATGTCAACGCGTCCTCGCCAGACTCAGGTGACCATTAGGAGTCACCCTCATCGTCCAGTGAGGAGGCGCACCCATCCCAGCGGCGTGGGAAATCTGTCCACAGTGGTGGTACGGATCAAAGGGCCTCCCCTCTTGTAGCTTAGATTACAATTTCAGATGTACCTAATTCACTAATAACAGGTTGACTTTCGGCCCAGTTTTTGTGCAACTCTAAAGTTGGCATTTAGAGTTGAACGTCCGGCCACACTAAATTTGGTAATCATCGGTGTGCGTGCGCATCATGCACGGGAGCAATTTCTAATTTGGGACAACTTGAACATCCCGCCAACCTCAGCCAAGTAAGGGAGGTTATGTTCAGAATTCAGTGCTCAAGCCCTGCTAGGCTCGAGTCCAGCCTGTCGTACCGAAAGAATTTGTGTCGGTAGACAGGCTGGTCGATCGGAGTTTGAATTGCCGATACGCGCGGGTTACTATAAAAGGCTAATTAGTCAGCAATGCCCTCCTTCAATCCAATTATTATGAACCCTCTAAATTATGAAATAGGCAGTGTCTAGACAATATACAAAGGTGTTTAGAGTTTATCCCACCACGAAATACGCTCACAGAAAATATTTCTAAACTTTTGATGGAGCTTTGCTATTGTTAGGCTGCAGCTCCGCCCCGCCAAAATCTTGCTTACAAACATACCAAATGCAGTATCTCGCGCGTTACGAGATTTTAAACTCCGATCGACCGTTCTGTCTATCGACAGCATTCATAGACAGACGGTCACCGGTCTAAAGCCCTGCAAAGAGCTTGATTTTCCAACAACCGTTTAACCGCCGTTTCATTTTCATTTGTTTATGTACGCTGCAAACAAAACGTCCTCAAACAAATGAAAACATAAACAGAGGGCTTTTTTTTTTTTTCCTTTTCGCACTCATTTGGAGTTCCGCTCTCAATCGAGCTGTTTGGCAAGCAATTTAAAGTGACTTTTTTTACATCAAGGCCCAGAACGTTTCACATTGTGGAGCCGAGAGTTTACACTATCTTTTGGTTGTGGCTGTATTTTGGGGCAGCGTTTTACATTGTGGAGCAAAGTTTTTGCGTCAAGTTTCGCTTAGGTTTTCAGCATATTTTTGGTTTACATCACTTGCCAAACAGCACTAATACGGTTACTTGGCCTCTCAAGCTTAGGTGACTTTGGCTGGAAACTCATGTTTCACACGAGAAATATGGCAAACTGGCTCAGGTGACTAGGGTATGTAAAAAAGCCTGTATTACACCAGGATACTTTCAAGTTTCTCAAACCGGCGTTCTTGAGCGGGACCATGCCATGTAATGCTACCTATCTACATATCTACATACTGTAGTATTACGTTCAATTCGTATGGTCACATGTCACACGCCCAAAAATCTACGAAAATTTTCGTAAGTCACAGCGTCACAACGTTTCTGTGCGAAAGGTCCCCTTGAAGTCACCCGAAATTTGCCCAAATTTGGGTCAAAAAAGGGGGTAAAAACGAAATTTTTTTCATAAGTCACACATGTCCCAGGGTGTCATACGAAAGGTCCAGTTCGTAAGCGTTGTCACACCCCAAATGGCCTTACGAATTGAACGTAATACTTAGGGCTTCAACCCGTAAGACCCGTACTACGGAACGGGTGATTACGGCCGTGAGAGGTGCCACCCGTCCCGTACCCGTTCCGTGAAGCCAAGGCCGAGGGCTTTCTACGGACGGGTTCCACCCGTGTACGGGTTACGGCCGTAAAAGACGGGTTCTCACACCCGAGTAAACAAATATATATGTAGACGCTCATGCAAATAAAATAACTGATTGATTTCGGTTCTAATCATTTCTGGTGAACACCAAAGAGTTCTGTGGGCTTTAACTCGCTCAAATCAGGCTCACTAATATTATGGGAAGTTGTGGGGCGGATGCGTGGGAGACCGGAGCACAGCCACCCACAGACCGCAGGAGGGTAGAGCCGCTAGACGTAGACGGTAAACCTTTTGCAGATGCAGAATAAGCGACATTTTAATGTTTGGCCAGACGTGCAGGGCCGCAGGCCGTGCCGTGAGCAGTGCCGGTAAGCGCGGCGCCAACCGGCACTGATGGCCCTTGGTCACCCGTGAAACCCGTACACGGACGTTTACGGGTGCCCCGCCTACGGGTCTACCCGTTCCGTACCCGACCCGTACGAAAATCTGACCAAGGGCTGTACGGACGGGTCCGTAACCGTAGCCACGGCCCGTGACCCGTCGGCTACGGGTACGGTTTGGAGCCCTAGTAATACTACAGTATCTACCTCGTATAATCCCATGATAATTTCATCAATTCCTCTTAAGACCTTATAGGGCCAAATCAGAGGGCGCTCATGCACCGTCTCCTATACATGCAATTGGAGATTGTATCAGACGATTTGGGAGACTACACGCCTATTCGTCACTGACAACATAATTTTAGCCTGCGCCGGTTTGGTCCGTCCCTCCTCCGCGCCCAATACGGTCCCTCTCTGCGCTTCTGCCGCTCGGCGGTAAGCTCTGTTCACATGTCAGTGGTGGGTTGGCTACAAAGGATCCACGCACCTCACTGCCGGCGAACGATGTTGCTCCAGCTTCCTCTCCGACAGGTCTGTCCAGGTGCCCATGTCAGCAACGTATCATCCACGAAAAGCCAGCTACGCACGCATTATACTCTTGTTCTCGTCTTTTTTGCTTTTTTTGTTCGGCGCGTGCCTTTTGCCCGCAGGCGTTGCACAGCTGCTGCTTCTTGGTTTCTGGATCCCGCCGCCATAGGGGTGATTGGGTGGCCGGGCAACGAGAGCAGTTTCCTGACTTCCAGTTTTGCTTTGAAGCTTTCCTCTTCGGCGCCATATGTGCAGACGATATCTGCGATGCCGAGACGCTTACAGACCAGGGATCCGGCGCATTCGTGACGCCGGCCTGCACGGCTGGGTACTGCCCATGCCCTGTGGAATGGGACTGACCAAAGGACGCGCTCGACTTGGAGAGGTCTTGGGCCCTCGGCGGGGAATTGGTGTCAGCCATCACCGTGAATTTCTCAAGCTGGCCATCGTGCCCCGGTCCACAATGAAGGTTGGGGAGCAACACAGGATAGCCCACCACTGCGGTAGGGGTGGGCATTAACAAAGTTGGGGGGGCACGAGATGCGCCAGGAGGAAACGTAGGGGTCGCCGCATGGTTGGATAGATAGGATAAAGATGAAGCCTGGACGCCTGAATTGAAGTAGGGGTTAGACGCTGAAGGCGTGGCCGAGCTCTGCCAGTCCATGTCATCAGTGGGCATCTCCGCACTGGTGCCGATATCCGACCAGAGGGAAAGGGTGGTGGTTGGATTCTGGGTTGACGAGTAGGGCGAATTCTTTAGGAGATCCCGTGGGAGGGGCGGCTGCGCGGCGGCCTGGTGGATCCGGATGAGCTCAGCTAGTTGGCTCGGAAGAATATAACCGTGATCCAGCATCGTTTCAACAAATGCGACGGCTTCAGCGTTCGAAATACCAGGTGCGGCGGGCACAGCCAAATTGTTCATCATGCGCATGGTAGGATAACCGGCAGAGGCCGGCGCAGGCTGGCCTTCGTCGACAGATAACGACTGCGGAGCCGCGGCCATCGTAGAGTGAGGTGGATCATGGTTCGAAAGGGTGCGGGACCAGGTGGCAGAAGTGGGCGGCGGAGCAGTGAGTGCATTTTGTCCTATGGGAATGGAAGAAGCGTCGCGGGTTTGAATACCGGTTCCGCTGTGCAGGTTGTCGCGCGGTAAATTGTCGTCATTCGTGGGGAGGCGGGGATGGGTGGGACCTCGAAGGTGGTCACTGGGTAAGATTGCTGTTCCGCCGACACTTGGGGACGTGGTGGCGTCGTCCGCGTTGCTGCCCACTCCTGACTCCGCGTCCATTTGGTGCGGGTCCATTGGGCTCGATGTCCCAGCTGCAATTCAGTTCAGCGGTGCCATTGGGAGGCGGGACAGACTAACCATTTCCCCCGCCATCAATCTCAGAGTTCTGGGCTTTGCCGCTTGATGAGATTGAGGAATGCGCAGGCACGGAGTTAAGCTAATGATTTGACCATCGGTGAGTATATTGAGTGCAATGTGAGCGGTGTTACTCACCGTCATGGTGGAGACAGCAAAAAACAAGGCGGCGGGGGCGAGAACGAGGGCACGATGTGGGACGCTTGAAGACGACTAGAGATGGCGCAGACGGTGCATGTGAGCGACGAGACGAGACGGAGATAATCATAGACGCACTTCCGAACTCGTCCAAGACGATCAAACCGTCTAATCATAACTAGCATCCCGCGGCGTACTCCACCATGGCAAAAGCGAAGGTGTGGCCAGCGAGTCCCCCCGTCGCGGAGACTTGTACGCCTGGTAGTCAGGGGTATCCAGGTCAGTGCGAAATCACACACGATATGCACACCATGCGCATCTCGCTGTGGCAGCCGTGGATGAAGAGCTAGGTCGAGGACAGGGAGGGGGGAGCAACAGCGCCTGACATCTACCTGAATATATGAGACCAAGGTGACGGCTGGAATCAGTTTCATGAACCATGGAGAGATGGACATCGGTGATACTGATGAATAAATTTGGACCATGCAATGTAACAACCGACGAAATCGCTCGTTCGTTCGGCGGTGCATCATGCAGATAACAGGAAAATCATTGTAGAAATTGGAACAAACAGTACACTTGCTGTGTGCTCGCCGCTAGCAGTGAGGGACAATCCAAGTTGCTGTATTAACGAGGCTGCTACTGTCTTGCGTGGATGAATATCCGGGGTCCAGACTGCAATCAGTTAAATGCCGCTAGCGCGCCGAACGAGCTGTCAACTACACTCTTCCGCATCGCACGAGAATATACGTCGGAGGGACGTTCGGAGCGAGCGCTTGTCGTAGGAACCGCAGCTGAGCGACAAGCGCGTGGTCGCAGGCTCATTAATGGGTCAAAGAGTTCCACATTTACTGCGAGAAATTGCATATGCTTGCGGATCGCAGCATAAATGGGTCAAATGAATGAGTCTGGTTCCGTTCCAGAGATGTTCGCTCAAGCCACGATGCTCGAAAGAGAAATTGACGAGATCTGCCAGTTCGCAACGAAGTCTGGCCTTCAATGAGGGAACCGCGGCGAGGTTTCCGCGGGTTTTATGTAAAAACAAATGGGGATGAAAAATATAAATTTGAGGACGAGAGGAGAGTCCTAGAATATGGAGATGAACCTAGATAGGTCAAATGCACCGCCGACGAGGCATTTGCTTAAGAACGGTTAATTAATGTCGGCATAGCATTTTACATACGTCAGGTGTCAACAAAAGAGTGGGTCGTTTAGTACTAGTAGTAGCGACACCGCAAAGCAATCATGTGGCAAACAGATCGCTAACGGAATGGAATGTTTAGAAGCCCATTTCACCTATATAACTCCCGTCTCTTGACGAAGACAGCTCTGGAAGTTCGAAAGAAGATGGTGTGAAGACAATGTTTCGCGCACCAGAGTTTGCTGTTTCTGAATCCGCCGTTGAACCCATCAAAAAATTCCTTAGGGAGAGAAATCAACAGCCCCGGTCCCCTCTTGGGGAATTTTTGGCGCGCAGATAATTTCTGTCACAGTAAGTCTCGGTCTAAGTATAGGGATGGGAACGGTTACGGCCGTAAAAATCGGGGATCCGGGACGGTTACACTTACGGTGGGTAATAAGCCATATACGGGCGTCAAGAACGGCATCAAGTGGGCCAGGTTTATCCAAAACAGTCCGATCTCGATCTCCCTTCTTGCTCCAGTCGGCGGCTTTGCGCGATCCACACTAGCAGGTGTGTCACCATACCATATTGTACGGATACAGTGCCGATCCCTATCGCCGCGATGTCCCGTCGCACGAGTTCAAAATGGCGTGTGAGTGGCCCAAGTACTGACTGGATTGACCAGTGAACACGTTATAACTTCCAAATGGGGAATAGATCATCGTCCCCGATCTCGCCAAATGGAGAATAGACCATCAGCACCAGCCTGCAACCTGCTTGAGAACAACCTGAGAAGGCATAATGCTGGTCAAACATTCGACCAGAGCATCCCTCCCAAGTTCCGCTCCTTACACCCATTCCCATTTCGGTCTCAACTAATGTGCCGGTACATCGTGGAAAGAGACTGGTGCAAAATCTGCCGCCACTGGCGTCCCGGCCAGCGCTGGAGTCAGGCAAGCGACCCAAGGGGATCGGGATTCGAAAAAAGGACATAGGGTCAAAAAGTTTTTTTCAACCTTCCTTGGACCCCCCCTCCCTCCTTCCATAAAGGGAAGGAGTTTCCCACCCCTAGCGGCGGTCCGTTCTTTCCGGTCATGTGCGTCCTCACCGCCACCACCCCAATTCGCCACAAAAGTCTAACAAAATTCACGATTTGTTTCCATATCATTGAGGGCATTGTTCCAGTCCTGTCCAACTATTATGTGAGTAATTACTAATGCATTAAATTTGACTTATTTTTGTTGTCATATGGCCCACTATTGGTCTACAAAACTGAACTGAACACTCCTCAGCTTACCACAGCCCTTTGTTTGGGCTCCCAACGGTGAACTTGAGCCCCTAAAGGCTGATAGACGTGTTTTAGAGGCTCTTTCCCCTCCCTGCTAATATATAGGTAGAAGTTTTTTTCGGCCCTCCGGGAGCCCCCCTCCCCCCTACCCCCTGTCGGAAATTCGAATCCCGATTCCCCCTTGAAGCGGTCGTCATATTTCTTGTTCTGCACAACACTCACTCCTGAACCCAGTTCATAGACTGCAACCTTGAAACATATCGCCATAGCAACACCCACCGTGGCCAGGTGCATCGTGTTCGACTTGCTATGTTCGGTGCGCTGTTTGCATGAGATCGACCATTACACATTGCACATGCTGATGCCGTTGCAATTGCCGCAGGATCCCTCATCAGAAATTGCCGCAACTTGGTCATCTGACCATCATGGTCGTTTCAGCCGATGGGAGGCTATCCATGAAGGCGGGGGTTGATTAGGATACTGTAGTCGAAGTTTTTTGAATTTATACTGATTCAAGTTCAGACCCGTCCCTCTTCAACAAGGCCCCGTGAAGTTCCCATGCATCGGCACATATGTATTTCTTGCACATCTGAAAATTGCTGTGCATTCCAGTATGAACTGCTCTGATGTCTCAAAAATGCACCACAGTACGTACCACTGAGAAGCCGATTTGGGTCTCCTGATCAATTTGCTATCGCCTTTGAAATGGCGGGGTTGCTGGCCAACAGACCCTTAAAATCTGACTTTTTTTTAGCCGAAATTGAGTGAAATATTACGAGTCCTAAATTTATTTAGGAATCGTTCTTGTGATCCCGTTTCCTGCCAATTTTCGGCAAAATTCAGCCCTCATTTTTGATTGAAGTTGTCGTTATTTGTTGCCATTTTTGATGTCTATCTGATTTCGGTTACTTCTGGACCTCCTTTCAATATGCTGTAAATCCTTTGCTTCTTGGGCCCGCAAAGTGTTACTGCATTTTCTGCCATCTGAATTTTCTCTTGCTCTCTCTCTCCCTGGTCCTCCTGGATTCAGCGAACAAATGTTCGGTTTCCATTCTCACATGATTTTGATTGACAGTGATTCTGTCAATTTCTGCATCAGATGATTCGCACAGCTTTCCGGCTCCGGCTGTTACCTCCGAGTTTCTGGTCATCTCGAAAGTCTTTTGTCCCTAACTCTCACCTCCTCTGCCACGAAAACTTGAACAGCAAGGAAGTCCTATCCACAGTTAGGGCTGCCGCCCGTGCCCGTGGCCACGGTTCGACGGCACCCGTCGCACGGGTGCCGTGCCCGTTCCGTTGGCAATTTCTTCCGACTTTCCACGGCACGGGTACGGCGCGGCTCTTCACCAGCACGGCCCGTTGAAACACGGCCGTGACGGCCGTCGAACGGGATGCTTTCGAATCCACCTGGTTTCGATCACCGAGCTTCTTGAATACTTCTAGGTGCTCAGCAAGTGCCTCCACCACAGTCATCTGCTATATCTGTCTGGGATAATGGCAAGTTACCGCCAAGTTGCGCTCATGCCGGCACATGCCGGCTATGATAGCCGAGTTCAACTTGTTTCCTTCACAATTTTGTTTGGGTTTTCACTCATTCATTACATCTCGTCCTCTGAACCTCACCTCTAGGTCATTGGGACGATCAGGAGGCGCAAAATCTCCAGTGAGTAAACATATATTCTTTGTAGCTTTGCCACTGGGGCTGCGAGGGCTGAATAAGTTTATACACACCCCATCGCAGTCATAGGGTCACTTTCAGATCGAAAAAACACCTGTGGAAAAATACTACATGGCCGTGGACCCGTTACGGCCGTGCCGTTGACCGTGCCGTCCCGTCAAGATTTTTCTGAACTACTCAACGGGCCGTTTCGAGACGGCCCGTGCCGTCGAAAACCCGTCTTTTCCACGGCCGTGCCCGTCACGGGCACGGGTGGCAGCCCTATCCACAGTGCTCTCTATTGATATTAACCTATGCGAGTTACAATCCATACCGAAATAGAGCCTCCTCGTACCAGCTCTCTTCGATGTACGGGTTATCCAATCCTAATCTCCCCAGAATGTCGCCTTTGTCCTCATCTGCCTCTTGACGGTCCCATACTTCTCGAGGTTTTCGACTCTGTGTTGTATCTTAGCTCCAATATGTCCTCTGCTCTACCAGCTGATCTTGTCTTGTCTGCGAAAAATCCAGCAGCATGCTCGTAGATGCTGTACTGCCATCTCGCTGTCACAGTGGTTTCAGTATTTATTTGACCGCCAAGTAGGCCAATGCCCACAATGCCGTAAACCTGGACACACTTCTACTCAAGGAATATGTGACCATGGGTCAAACAAGACATTCAAGCTGGGGGGACTGATATATCACTCACAGATTACAGCTGTTGTAGATGCACACGGCGTAATGTGGTACCACGATGGCATAGCCACCAGGCAGACGTACTGATAATGGCAGGTTTGTGGACTTGCAAGATCCATTGACTTTGCATCGAAGGGGTGATCAGCGGCTGTGCGCTGCAGTTTATGCTCTAAGGTAATCTGGGTCATTGGTAAATAGCAATGAATGCAACCTCTTACTGGTACCTTTACTGGCATATCTGAGATACTTTGAGCACTGATACGTCCACCAATCATCCAGAATCTTGCGAGGTTCACTAATAGTCACTATTCGAGAATTGAGTTGTGCTGGACAGTGCAGGTGCCAAGTGGGCACGGAGGTGGGTTGTCTGCAGTGTGACAGCGCATAATGACTTGGTGTGTGGAGTAATTGAGTAGGTGCTTGAATGAGACATGAATGCGGGTTGTGGCCAAGTTGTCGTTGTTGTCATCTTGCGCAAAGGTTTAAGGCCTGTGCGAAACAGCAACACATAATGCCAGAAAGAGAAACCGGGCCGGACTCGTACTGCCATGCAAAAGCAGTGGCCCACAAGCACACGTGTCCTTCGAGATACAAGGACCAAGGTTCGGCCTCTCGATTTTCCCTTTCATGTGCTTCTATTCACTGTGGGAGGTCTTGGATGAGCTTGCAAGTGCTTTTCAATGCATAGCACTTACTACACATCAACGAATTCCCCTCTATTTTAAATTCCAGGTAAGGTAGGCGTAGGGCTCCAACTGTTTTCGTTTTTAAACAATTATAAATGTTTACAAACGGTATTTTTAACCATTTAGTTTACTAGGTCTGTCAAATGGTAAACGGTTTAGGGTTCTTCCCGGCTCGATTGAAGGCCATAGGCTAATCTGGGTGGGGCAAAATGGGTTCTAACTCACCATTAGATGCACTTTCTACGCTCTACAAGGTACAACGGCTTGCCAGGAGCCAAAAACACCTGTTAAACAGTTTTAAATGGTTTCATTACATAACTGTTTAGTTTAATGCCCTCAGTAAACGAAAACTAAACGGTTGGGGCCCTAGGTAGGCGCCAGTTGCATCCGTCGGGTCACGTGAACGTGACTGATGCGTGACAGTAACGTGGGAAAGCTCGAAATTTTGATTTTAAAAACAAAAAGTATAATTTTGGGGTACAATCCCCTCCTCATCACAGTATACAAATGGGGGCTATATAGCCTGTGACCTTGTGTCATTTTCTGTAAAGCGATAAAGTACACAGTTGGGATCTCAGGTACCTGAGATAGTGTATATTAGCAAACTCTGAAAGGTCCAATACATCTACAACCGGAACTGCATGGAAATAAATAGGGAATAATGTATTTAAACTTTGTCAGTGAAATAGAGCCAAATTTGATTACTGTGAGGTGAATTTTGTCTCTGGACACTTATATTTTATTGAATCTCACTAATTCCACATCAAACATTTCAAAGCTCAACACCAACGCGAAAATTAGTGGAACACAGCGCGGTGATAGTAATCACGTGACTGTGGAATTTCCTTATATGGAAATATGAAAGGAGAAAAATTGGAAAAATTCCAAAGCCATGCCACCAGATGAGAAATGAGCTTCGCAACACTTTTCAAAAAATGTGTGTAAAACTTTTGATTGAGACTAGATATTGAGAATCTGCACCACAGGATTGTTCCTTTAGTAAAACTAAGCCTTTCTGTGGTTTTACTTTGTACCTCAGATACAGCAGGCGGAGTAGGGGTGGGAAGGTGCTGTCATGCTACAGATCACATGACTTGATGGATGTGGATGGCGCCTACCTTAGAACCATGTCAATTTCCTTATAGATGGGCTATGCTGAATGTAAGGGTTTATGAACACTAATTTTGTTCAATTCAACAAGTACAGTTTTATGGATGGGCACACGGGTTTCAGGCGAGTGAACCTCCTGAAGTAGCCCTCCTAATTGCTCTATTCAATGTCAACAAGGTTTCAGAGGCGAAAATCTAATATTTGTGGTGTTTCCGGTTATTCTCCGTGCCATTAGATAGGCTGACCCCACTCTATGAATCACGCTCAAATCGTTATTATGCTGTTTCTCGGGCATCTCGGACATCCAGTATTTAGACACTTTGACTGTCTGATATGCCCTTCTGTTTTTTTTTTTTTAAAAAAATCCAACTGGAAACCTTGCCTATGAACACCCATTTATCCACTGTCTCTGCTTGACAGTCACTGACATTAAGGGTTCACCAGGGGTAGAGGTACAAATGGGCCAACCTCTACCTCTACCCCCTTTGACCCTACCTCTTGACCTTAGGAGGTAAATTGAGAGGTATTCTCTTTTAAAGGTCCTGTAGACCTCTGAGACCTAAATTTATACATTAAAACATCATCTCTAGCTTATTACTCCACCATAGAACAGGTACAGACCCAGAAATCTTGATTTTGAATTGGGAGGTACAACTTTGCCTTAACCTATACCTCTACCTCCTTGTACCTTACCTCTGACCTTTGGAGGTTTACCTCTACCCCTGGTGAACCCTAGTCACTGTGTTCCGACCCAGCCTGAGTGTAGGAACCTAGCAATAGCTACACTGATGATTGAGTTTAGGTACCTAGAGCATAGTCTGTGGAGGTCCGTCTAGCTCCAGCTAGGTTAGCGTAGGTGAGGCTAGGTCTGGGAGGGTCTATGTAGGTCGCAACAGGTGCATGTAGCCACCTACGCCAGGGGGAAGGGATGTGATCACTCAAAATATTGGAATGATGGAAATGTTCCGTGAGTTCTTCCTGTGAAACTGTCCAAAAATCGCACAACAGCTCGTCCCTATGCAGCTGAATTTTGAGGATTACAGCACACAGAGAAACTTGAGCTTAAAACTTGATGGTGTCAAAATAACTTGGCCAGGCCATTCCATGGATCTGCAAGCAATCTGCAAGGCAAAAAAAGCTTTAAAAGGGAAGTATAGGTCTGTGCAGCTGAGGTTAGGGAACTAGCCTCCCCTTCCATTAGCTATGCCCATCTACAGTCACGGCGAAAATTGTTGCCCATACCAAAAAAGGAAATTTTATGATGGCTCATAAAATAACACAGCAGACCAACCACTAGCAGGTTCTGAGCCGGAATATTGGCCAGATGATCTGATTCATAATATATGCTAATTTGGTGCTCAAAGCCGGAAATTGCTCCCCTGCTAGGATTGGGTGGTGGCCTGATGATCCATATAACTGTGCATCCAAGGCCACGTTCATGACAAAATAAGTAGTAGTTTAGCTCATATGCAACAACCCAAGCATTAACTAGTATTTTGTCCACCACACATTTATTGTGAGCCATCACAAAATTTCCTTTTTTGGTACAGGCAACAATTTCCGCTGACTGTACACTGACCTGAGTTTAGGGGCCTTGCTGGGTACTTGTCAAGCCAGACATGTAGTAGGCTAGATTGGGGGCTATATAGGGATCTACATCAACCTAGCTCCATCTAGCACAACCTACAGCACCTAGCCTCAGCTGAGTCTAGGACAGGTCGGAACGCAGTGAGTCACCGAAATCAGGCAGAAAAATCGCAAATTTCCCTCCGATTGATGACGACCCCAAAGGCAAGGTGACATGGGTCAAGTGCATATAATGACCCTTATTTCAGCAAAACAAAACAAAATCCACACCATTCAACCGTGTTTCCGATTTAGACAGGGAACGGCCATCACCGAGCACTTGATACCACCAAAACGTGGTGCTCATACTATACACTAACTATTATTGCTTGGTGCGAACACGGAATTGACCGATATCCGAGTACGAGGGCGATGGCCGAAATTATTGCCATGAGGAGTGATGGGGTCAGTTAAAATGAGGTATCACAAACAAAAAATAAATATGAAATGAACACTGAGCTAAGGAATTCATTACAAAAATCGATGTCGACTGATCGAAGATCCGAGTTGTCGAGGAATGGAGAGAATAGCAGTTTGACTCGTTGCAGATTTGCAAAAGTTATTATGTCAATTGTGCCTCGCCTGCTTCAAAGGAACTCGCATCATCACCTCCCCCCCGCGCTTCTGAGGCGGATTACTCGGGCTCATTACGGTGTGTTCACTGTGACATGCATGTTAAATTGGTGCATTGACAGACTGTGTACACCCACTCGTTAGCCCTTGCCCTCTCCCGCATGATTGCTTGGAGTGATCGCGGCTTACTGTGCCTCCACTGGTGCTGCCCGCAGGCGTTACATAGATAACCACGACCTTTTGGGTGCGTGCGCCACTGGGTTGTGTGATCCACCGCGCAGTGGAGGCACCGGCGCTTCGGCGCATCGACGGCATCTACGATGGTACTATTCTGCGTCTGAGACGCTGGCTGCTGCTGTTCGGGAGAATGGCCTAGTTCGGGGTCGAAACATGGTTCAGGTGAATGGAAGGGAGTTTCGGGGGGCAGCGTGAAAAATTCAGGAGCAGTTGGTAATGTCATGGGGACGATTTTAGCTGTGCCAGAGGGGGGAACAGGGCTCGCTGCATGACTTGAGCGGCGGGAAGAAAATAACGGCTGCACAGCTGAGCCGATAATGGGCATATCGTGCAACTGGTAGTCGGATATTGGATGGTCGAGCATCATGTCAACTGGGCCACTGTGGTCGAAGTTGTCGACCCCATGAAGATAACTGAGAGTCGCAGGCTCGCCCGAAGCCAACAATCTCCGAGAATGGGCGGGTCCGGAGTGGCAAGGGGTGGTGGCTACTACCGGCCCAGTTGGGTAGTCGAGGACGCGCGAGACAGAGGTGACCGCAAGGCTTAGCAGCCGACCCCAGTCAACTACGGCAAGCAGTTCGTCCTGTGGAAGATAACCATCGCGCAGTAGCAGTCTGAGAAGAGAGAAGCCTTCGTCGCTTAGGCCGTGTCCATGAGACTCCACCAACTGCAAGAACGCAGCGCTGACCGCGCCGTTAGCGTTCGCGAAAGGGTCGATGCGCGCAGGGCCAGCGTTTTCTGGCCATGACGCAGAGAAGGTATCCCTGTAATAAACGGGGCACAAAGGGGAATCGATGGGGTGCGGAAGACTTGGCACACGCAGCGTCGCGAAGGATGGCGGGGAATAAGCATTGGGGGACCACGTCGCGACGTTGTTCGGCGGCGACTGCTCGGGCTGCCAGATGGGACTGGCATCCGCTGTGAAGCAGCTGTGCATAAAAGGAGAGAGACTCGGAAGCGCTGGGTACCGGGGAGCGCTTTCTGGGACGAAGGAGGAAGAGTCAAGTGGATCAGGAGTTGAATAGCTCGTTTCGCCGTTGGAATGGTCCACAATATGGAAGGCAAGAGGTGCGAGGTCGTGGGGCGAAGTGTACATGGTAGAGTCATGGCAGAGCCTTGGAGACTGTCAACGGCATAAGAGACGAGACGAGGGAGACGGCATCAAGACGAGATGAAGAAGACTTAAGAGAGACGAGATCAGACGAGTCGCCAAATTCGACATGATGACATCACTTGTTCAGGCCAAAATTACCCACCGCGATCCGATTTGAATCGTTTGAAGTTAAGACACAGCGTCGAGGTAAGTGAGGGTAGGGTGTTGATATGAATGCAGTATTGAATAGCGAAAGCATGAGCTACCCAATTAGTTTGGAGAATGAGACAGTAAGGCTATGGTAACGGGGAACGGGGAGGCAGAAGTTTGATAATATTTTACGACGTACCCTGGAATCCCGTCACTACCCGTGTACCCGAGGTCTGTGCAGATAGTATATATACCAAGCTCGTGCTTCGTACGCCGTAACCTTTG